>JAQFZE010004371.1:0-11336 GCA_034695245.1 Dicyrtomina saundersi
TCTTCCTTAACTGATAAACATTGGTCCGTCTGTCACTGACTCAGGAAACACTGACAATAATAATACTCGGCTAAATTCGTCTAACTATATTAAAGTACCTCCCTATACCTACCTACCTTGTTGAAGAAAAACGGCCGTTTAACGCAACGGCAACGGTGAACCGTCGGTGACGGTTGTGTGTGTTTGATATTAGTGTTAGCAGGCGGCAATCTGTCTTCTCTTGTGCCTCTTATTATTCTGTCTGTCGTCCCTCGTTTTGGTTTCCTTTCCTTTACCTTCCTTCTTGGCGCGTCTTGATGGTTTATTATGAGCGTTAAAAAAAACTTGAAATGTTTGTCTGTCTGTACGTTCCATGTGCCAGGGTAACTTTTTGCTGATCACTGTATGCGGTGTTGATTCTTGATTCTGTTGATGTTATATAGTGATTTGTGTGTCACATGTAAGAGGCTTACGTCCCTCACAGAGCGTGTATCTGTATAACGAAATTCGTATATTTTATGTGATTCTGTATGTGATGTGAGTGTAGTAAGTTTTGAGTTTTGATTGAATGGGCAGTGGCAGTGGCAGTAGGTGTTTTGTTGGTGTTGGTGTTGGGAAGTTGAAGTTGGGGTGCAGGATTAGACACAGATGAACGGAAGACGTAAATTGAGAAGTGGAAAGGAAATACATAAATATGCTTTTTTTCTCTCTTGTTTCACTGTGGTGGAAGTCTCTAGAACGTCAACGTAGTCGTCTGTCTAATAGTAATCTTTTAAGTTGGCCTCTTAAGCAGTAAACAACATAATTATTGCCAAGGTTTGCTCAATAGTCAGTCGTAATCTTAACATTATGAGCACCGTATTATCTTATGTCGTCCAATCTTATAGAAAAGGAAGTGTATGTCTTGCCTTAATCATGCATGTAGCTTACCTGTCCACGTCCTCTGCCTAATTAGTCGGTGAAGAATCAAAATGAGCTATTTCGACACACACAAAAATAAGAGAGATAGATGTGCAAAATTTTATAAAATGCTCTTATGAAAGGTTTTTGAATATTGCAAAATTTTATAATTGAATGTGTTTTTTAAAATGTGTAAAATGTTCTCTTGGCATGTTTTTGAAATGTGCAAAATCTTTTATTTACCAACATGTCTTTAAAAAGTGTAAAATGCGCTATTTACATGTTTAAAAAAAATAAAATGTTCTAACTACATGTTTCAAAAACGTTTAAATTCTTCTATTTACATGTTTTTAAAAAGTGTAAAATGTTGTAACTACATTTTTTTTGAAAGACGTAAAATTACTCCTTACATATTTAAAAAAAATGCAAAATGTTGTAACTAAATGTTTCTAAAAAGTGTAAAATGTTCTAATTACACATGTTTTTGAAAAGTGTCTTCTAATAACATAATGATAATACATATTCCATATAACCAGGCGTAAAGGATTCCGATATGACATTAGTTACTAGTTTAAAAAATAATTTTTGCAAGAATGGTATTTGGATCTTATCGTTAGCTCAAAATGGATATGGGTCATTTTGAGTCTTAAATGGGGATCTGTTTATGAGTCGAATACCAATACCAACAACGATGAGGATGGAAGTCGTATGTGGCGAATAGAGGCAGGCAGATTTCGAGGCTCTTTGCACAGGGCTTTGCATTTTGCATTGGCTTACATACGTAATGCACAAATCCTTCATCAGAATCGTTACTTCATTAGTCAACATGAACACTGGACAGATTGTGTTTTTGAAAGGGTTTTGTAAAGGAAAAAACCCAGTGAATAGGAGTTTTACTCGAAAGAAAAAAATCGAATTTGAATACATAGTAAAGTGTTAGTGTCAATCTATAGACTATAGGTAGATTGGAGAGATATATCAATGCAGCATAGATGTACGTATTAGGTATGTAGACTTAGACTTTGTGATTGTTTTTTGCTCTAATACTTCTTGCCTCATTATGACACGGATTTATCAGTCCCATACGCTACAAATAATGTTAAAAGTTCCTCTCGGTATAAAATTGTAAAGTATCCCGCGTCCAATCTCTCGAATCTCTCCTTACAATCAGTACAGGCTCACTACTTATATGCTTTACTTTATTTAACTACTAACAAAACAGAGTGCTGAACGTGAGAACTTTTGCTCGCATATCGTGTGTAATCAAGTTACCTATACTATATAGTCGTTAATTTCCGTACCTTACACATTCAACATATGACAGGGGCATTCTAATGTGTGTAACCTACTGTCAAATTATAGTATCTGCGTAGTCTCTTTTATGATCGAGTAGTAGGTTAGTACCTACATACTTCTTGCTTGAAACATGTATATACGTGGGAAAAGTGGAGCACATTGTGCCTGTTTTATAAATTAAATTTATTTTTATTGCCATATTGTTTTATATCGTTCAATGGAGGGTGCAAAAAACAATATATTTCACTCCTAAGTCTTTTTTTCAAAGTCTTAGATTGTAATTTAATTTAGTAGAGTTAAATCGTCTTCTGTGTTCAAAAACGCACGTAACGTCTATCAAATATCACATTTCCAAAACAGTGTAAAATAGCCAAAAATTTGCATTTTTATAAAGGCTTTTACATTGGAATAATACAAAGTTTCAAAAAATTTCAGATTATTTTGTTTCCATTTTGATAAAAGAATTTTTAAAAGATTTATAAATTGCATTATTTTAGCTCTGAAATTTCAAAAATGTTTAAATAATTTTTGCTATTAATTTTCAAATAATTTGAAAAAAACAAATACACGTGGTGTGTTTTAATTTTGAGTAAAAAAAGTGCAATGACTGAGGTGCCCACCCACCCACAGGAAAATTCAGATACATTTCACGTTTTTCCCTTTTGCCCGTTTGCATTTTAAATCTACGCTTTACATGCACTCCACGTTCTATTTCTATATGCTTAAAATTTGTTTAAAAATTTGTTAGCTAAAATTTTAAAATTCATAATATGACAATGGAGAATGCTTCACTTGCGATTAGTATGCACATCTCAAAACTCAGCCCGTTTTATGACTGTGTGAGAATTTTAGAGGTGAATATCTCTTGTCTACCGTCATCAGCATCTGGACATCTTCCTTGTTTCTTCTCTTTTTTTCAATGGAAATTAAGACTAAGACAACCACGATGACGAACCAAGGTTGGATCGCTATCGTTCATTCGTAGAGTATGTATGCAACTATATAGGCAGCAGTTTATGCTTATGACTCATACTTACAATATGTTACAATATACAGATATATCCTATATTACCGTATACCGCGGTCACGAGTACCAGGAGTACTTTTAAGTCTTTAAGCCTGCACAAGTTTACATAATACCAGTAATATATGTGATGATAGTTGAGGAAATAATAATTGGTATCCTTCCAAGCTTAAAAGCTGAGCGTTTGAGGAAATATAAAATTTAAAAGCTCGCCTCCTCCTCTTTCTCCTGATAATGAAAAAAATCTGTCTGTGTAATTTTGTAATCTGTATGAATGACGTGGACCTGCAAAATAAATATTTGGAGGAATGGGAAGGTCTGGCTCTGTCTCTGGCTTTGGTGTAGCAATAATAATTCATCGAGTAAAATGCTGTCTGCTTTCAAAATGTGTTAACTTGTATCGTCTGTGAAGTATGGAAATGGCCTAATATGCATTTTTAGCTAAAAACAGAATTCACTATCTAAAAAAATACAAAATGTCATTCCAGATTCTCAAAGCAAGTGTAGAAATCATTTTGCGCTTTTTACAAACAAGTACCTAATAGAATAGTATGTATACAATTTTTAAATACAAGAAAATAGAGGATTTTAGACTTTTAAAAGATATGTTAGTAGAACATTTTGCACTTTTCAAAAACGTGTAAATAAAACATTTTGCGCTTTTCAAAACCGTGTTAATAGAACATTTTGCACTTTTCAAAACCGTGTTAATAGAACATTTTGCACTTTTCAAAACCGTGTAAATAGAACATTTTACACTTTTCAAAAACTCGTACGTAGAACATTTTGAAGTTTTTGCACGTTTCAGTTTTAAATAAAACAGTTTGGGCTTTTCGAAAACATGTACATGAAACATTTTGCACTTTTTAAAAATGAGCGATTAACACTTTACGCATCTATCTCATTTAAGTTTTTTTGGACATATACATAGCTCATTTTAATTCCAGCTTAAATTGAAAATGGGCCGTTTTGATACTTCACAGACGGTATGTGCCTATAGTTAGGTACCTAGGTACTTTTTATTTCCCATCTCATCGTGAATGCTTCTGTAGAAAAATGATGATTATTGGTTCATTCAAGTTCGAGTTCAAAGTCAAGAGTCAAATCTACGCACAATTACGTAGACTCCAGTACTTAATCGTTTTCGTTACTACTCCAGCATCCGTCCAGGTGTAACACCAACACCATCCATCTTGCACGCAGACTTGTAACATGTGTAGAAACCACAGCAGAAGCAGAATGCAAAGCAGAGTGAGTGGTTTAACTTTAAAGGGGCGGAATTCCCTCGCTCATCTGCTCTTCCTTAATGATGAGCTTCATTTAATTTGAATTTAATGGAATGATGATGTTCATGTTAAGTTGATGGGCCGTGGACTTTCAGCACAGACTGATGAGGAAAGAATCTTTGTGCGTAGCATTTTTGGTAATTAGGAAGGATCTTGCAATCGCACTTGTTCAATGTTATACATAATGTAATCAGAGGTTCCATCAAAATTTACTGCGCAAAGCGTCTGTTACCCATCCTTACGTGTTTCTGAATAATGTTTCTAAATTGGCAATAAAACAACGTAATACCTACCTACCTACCTATCATTGGGACAACCAAAAGTGAAGGCTGGCAAGAATAAATTTTGCATGCGAACAAATGGCAGCTTTATCTTTGCCAGCCTTCACTTTCGGTTGTCCCGCCAATATGTACATTTTTTTAATGAAAGGTTATTAAAAAGTACATAATGTTCTATTTACATGTTTTTGAAACGTGTGAAATGTTCTATTTACATGCTTTTGAAAAGTGTAATAATTTGTTCTATTTGCAAGTTTTTGAAAAGTGCAAAATTTTCTATTTACATGTTTTTTAAAAGTGTAAAATGTTCTATTGACATGTTTTTGAAAGGTGCAAAGTATTCTATTTACATGTTTTTGTAAAGTGCAAAATGCTCTATTTACATGTTTTTGAAAGGTGCAGAATATTCTATTTACATGCGTTCAGGAACTTGCTATATATGTATTTTAGTTTTTTAGTTTTATGAAAATATTGTAAGAACATAATATACCGTGCGTAATTGAAATATTTTTTAATTAAATACTTCTTCAAAATTACACAGGATTTTCTATTCCTACTGTATAAAGGTAGACTTTCTAATTTTTACAGTTTTGTTTGTAATTTTATGTTCCCAATGTAGAAGTTGTTGTTTAAAAAACTCAAAAGCAGTTCTACACATAGGAAGCTGTGACTATATGCTTAAGCCTTAAAGTACGTAGCTTTTTTCCTTTATTTGATTTTGACGTTGACGGCCCTGCCACTGCTACTGCCTCTGCCATGGTTTATAATTTCCCATTATCCTATAAATGAATCATTAGAATTATCTGTGTACAGTTATTTGAATTTGGTGAGTAATAAGAAATAAGAGGTAGATGAACGCATGTGGACGAGGTTGGGGGTGTCTCATTAGGAGTGTAATGTACCTACGAACCATTATTAGTACCGCACAGATATGGTACACACAGGAATTACAATTACAAATTGTATTATTATTACAACGGCACGCTCAACGAAAAACGAAAACGAGTGTATGTGATGTCATCACAGAGCAGAGTGCGTGAGTCAGCTGGAAAGGTTTTACATTAATGTTTAGAGATCAAAGCGTATTTTCTAAGTTGCCGTCTGCAGTGTTTATGTTTAGCTGGGAGTTGGGTTTTGGGTTTGTGTTTGTGAGATATATTGCAATGGGATAAATTCAAGTCATGTTCTTGCATGAATCACACGCGGATATATTTTGGATACCATGTACAATACCAGCCATGTGTAATCACGATTATTTTTGTAAAATGCATAATATCTCATTATTGACTTAAACTTAAATAACATGACAAATTTTGAAAATCTCTCTCAACTGCGAAGAATCAAAATGATCCATATTCATTTTTAGGTGAGAAAAAATTGTACTATCTATAAAAATATAAAATATCTTAAAATAAAGTATTTTACACTGTCAAAATCGTGTAAATAGAACATTTTGCACTTTTCATAAACATGTAAATGGAACATTTTATACTTCTCAAAAAACGTGTAAATAGAATATTTTGGACTTTTCAAAATCATGTAAATAGAACATTTTGCACTTTTCAAAAACATGTAAATGGATCGTTTTGCACTTTTCAAAAACATGTAAATGGATCATTTTGCACTTTTAAAAAACATGCAAATAAAGCATCTTGCACTTCTCAAAAACAAGTAGGTAAATAGAAAATTTTGCAGTGTTCAGAAAACTCTTAGTCAACACTTTACGCAGTCTATCTTAATTAGTTTATTTGACATAGCCCATTTTAATTCTAGCCTTAATTGAGAATCGATAATTTTGATTCTTCACTGACGATCCGTCTTTTTTTGTCAAAATATTCTAAATTACAAGTTTTACTAATAAAAAGGACCGATACTGAGACTGACACAAAAATATCTCCACTGTCAACTGCCAAGGATCGGAAGGCTGTAGATCAGATAGAACCTTTTGCATACTTGAAAACTTCGAGTTGCTGGTATTGCTTCTTTATCATGTACACGTACTCTATGTACTTAATACTTCGTACACAGTACTCGTACAGCAGTGAGGGACGGTCAAGCTAAATAAGCGCGTTTGACCTGCCTTGTAATTATGCAAATAGTACATTATTTTACGTAAAATAAGTAAATACTACTAAATACAAACGCACGTGCACGTTGTCTGTTTCCGATCCTTTGTTCATGTAGCATTTAGTTCTCGCTTGAATTTCAATTCAATAGTATATTGTCTTCATCGATGAAAAAGCAAATCGAATCTTTCAAAAACTCATCTCTCTAAAAGCAAAACTGCATCTTTCCATTGGCATTTCCTATAGAAAATATGCGGTTTTGTTTTTAGACAGTTTTGGGAAAATGCGGATTTGCTTCTTCATTGACTATATTATGCTATTCCATCTCCATGTGTATGTACATCATTTTGTTTGTTTCACATCGTTTTGTTTTTGGTTTGTGAATACACTGAATACACCTACAACTTTGTATTTCATGGGGAGGTAACGAAACAAAATGGGGAGAGAGATTCCAATTGCTTTGTCATGATTTACAATTTACGAGTACACAATAATTACTATGTACTTTTAGTAAGCACGTTGCAAAATGGGAACGGTGACGCTACGAATTGGATTTGTGGGTGAAACATAATGCGTATGGTTTTTCTGTAATTTAAAATTTAATGTGTGATTGGGCTGGATACTGGATTTAAAACATGTGGTCCTCCCTTAACTATACTAGCAAATATACTTGGGTATGGTCCATAAATGATGTCACCCAAATTGTCACTCTTTTAAGACTGACCACCATGTCATCACTTTAACATTGCGTAAACGGCTATATTTAATGTGGCATGTCATCAATACCCAACTAGACGTACCCACCGTAACAGTGAAATCATTTATGGACGATCCCTTATTACTGCTATTACCTGCCTATACTTGCACATGTAAAATGTAAATGAAACCTAATAAGGCTCTGTTATTGTTTGTAGTAGGAACGAATCGTGGAATCTCCATCTACGAATTTACGAATTTACAGTATTGATTGATCATAAAAAATCATAACATGCTAAACGCTAACCGTATTTTTAAAGTACTGTACAGTTCGAATTTGAATTCGACACTATACAGGTATTACCTACTGCAGTAGCTTATCATTACCTGCTAGTATATTGTATATATACAGTTATATAGTATATCGAAGGCACTCCTTTTTTTAATACAGAAATTTGTGCGTCTCTATAAACCGCCTATTTCCTCGCCATGTGTCATAGTTCAATAGGTAGTAAGTCAGTCACCTTTCCTATTGCCTGTAATGTACTCCAGTCCCAATTTACTTGTACATGTTATTATGAGCGAATTTGAGTGTAAAGCAATTTAGATCAAAACGTAATATATGTAGGGAGATGTGTATTATATGTAGTCCATCTAGTTTTATTTTACAAATCATGTGTTTTATTCTCTCATTATTATTTGTCTTCAGTCCACCATTATCAGACACAGGCATCGTCTGCGAAGAATCAAAATGACACATTCATGTTGAGTTTTGAGTTAAAAACACAATGCTCTAAGTACAGAAAATTAAAATGTCATGATCCTCAATGTATGAAAATAAAGCAGTCTACACTTCTCAAAAAACGTGGAAATAGTATATTTTGAATTTTTCGGAAACTCGAAAATAGAACATTTTGTACTTTTTTAAAAAACACACAATTAGAACATTTTACACGTTTTTTAAAACTTGAAAATAGATCGCTTCGCACTTTTCAAAAGCTTGTAAAACAAACATTTTGCATTTTTCAAAATCATGTAAATAAAACATTTTACACTTTTCAAAAATGTGTAAATAGAATATTTTACACTTCAAAAAACATGAAAATAGAACATTTTATACTTATTAAAGCACTTCCTTAAAGAAACCAGTTTGCACTCATCAAAATCTAATATTTAACATTGTGCGCATTTATCTCATTTAGTGTTTTTTTTTAAATGGGTCATTTTAATTCTAGCTTAAATTGGATATGGACCATTTTGATTCTTCACTCAGGATAATATAGCCCTATAGTATGTATTACTGGAATAGAATCGAAATTGAAATTACTGTACTTTATCCTTGTAACACTTTTCTTGTGTTCCCGTTATTTACTTTTAGATATAATGAGAATATCAGTACGCTTCACTTGTGACGTTTAAAATTGACTTTGACTTGTTTTTTAAATTTGTTTTGAATGCCGTTTTGTATAGTGTTGCAATGTCGCTTGTTGCATACAAACTGTAGGAAATGCGTACGTAGTAGAAGCTATTTTCTTATTCTTTTGGATAGTACATGTTATCTTATTATGTTATCTATTTTTCGGTGACTCATCGTAAGTGCTAGCTCATGGCTACCTACGTATATAATTTAGCAACCTTTTGGAATATTGCAAAAAGACACATGATCAATTGATCAATATGATGCATCATTGAAAGTACAAAATTTGAAATTTCTTTTTAATTGAAATTTCGTTTAATTAATTTTGTTTTCTTCGTTTTATTTTGAAAATTTTCAAAAGCTTGTAAATCTGTAGAAGAACACAACAAGATTGTATTATGGTTACTACCGTTCTCAATCATGTATTACTTAGAGATACCTAATTTAATTCTCAGCTAATTTTCTATCCTTGTCTGTTTTCAGAAACAATGTCCTTTCAATTGTGAGTGCAACAGCAAGAATGGACGATGCAGAATCTCATAAAAACTCTTCTCATACAGAGAAATTGGATTCGAATTTGAAGAATTCGTTAAACTTCAGGTCCAATCAATACCAAGAACTAATCGGGTGAATAAATCTAAATATATTAGTTCTAAACTACATGCCTCATCAACGAGTCAAACATAGATACCTACATGTTACAATAGTCTCCTATGTTTTAAAGTGATTTTATTTTGCTTATTTCATAGTTGAATAGTTTTAAGTCATTATTAATTGATATTGGAAAATGGCTTTATCCTAATTAACTGTACATATATTTCATTGTAATTTAAATTCACTCGAATTTGTTTTCATTGAACAATCCCAAAACTCGTTTATGTTTTACTTTTGTGTTATTTTAAATTGATTTTAATTTCGCATTGAATTTATTGGATTTTTTTATAGTAGATTTCATAATAAATAATAATGATAGTCAACCGTTCCGTCAACATCAACCTCACAGACCCGCGTAGTCTTACAGGCCATCATTATAGTATTTACGGTTCTGACATGTAAATTATAAGCGTACCTGAAAATCTGAATGGCTTTCTCAATCTTAAGCGGGCTTAAAGTTAATATGTATTTAGTTAAAATATATTTATTTTTAAAATTTAAGACAAGGCCCAAATAATAAATAGGAAAGATATATTTACATTTACCTACATTATAAAATCAGATATTTGGTGGGCAATTGTAATTAAATGTACGCATGTAAGAAACCCGTTCGTTCTTAAATAGATATAATTTTGAATGCGTGGTATTGAAGTATCGCTGTATACGCGCTGGATGAATGTATTCACATTTAGATTTGATCTTGATCATTGAGAATAGAAAGCCAGTCGCGGATCTTGTAAATTTAATTATTGCATTAAGTAATTGTGTAGTTTTCAGCTTTTACAGTACGTGTTCGCTTTTCATTCGATTTGAACTCGATTTCGATTGCTCTCCAAAGTTTGGGCGATTAATATTTTTTAATTATATGTTTAGTTTTTTTTAACCTTCGCTCCTTATTTTTAATTTGTTTGTGTAGACATTTGCTGGCAAATGTGCTTGCAACGAAAGGAAATATATTTCACTGGTGAAGACTCAAAATAAGCCATATCCATTTTTATCTAAAAACAAAATGCACTATCTACTTATTAAAAAAAAGTAAAATATCAGGGCTGTAAAAGCATGTAAGTAAATAGAGCATTTTGCACTGGTCAAAAACATGCAAATATACAATTTTGCACTCCTCGAAAACATGTATGTAGGTAGAACATTTTTCACCTTTGAAGAACTCGTAAATAAAACATTTTGCACTTTTCAGAAGCTCGTCAATAGAACATTTTGCCCTTTTCAAAAAACACGTAAATAGAACGTTTTGCACCTTTCAAACAAATATGAAAATAGAACATTTTACACTTTTCAAGAATATGTAAATACAGTAGAATATGTTGGAGTTTTCAAGAACTCGTAATTAAGATTTTACGCATCTGCTATCACATTTAGTGTACTTTTGACTTAACTGTTTTTAATTCTAGCTTAAATTGGATATGGGCCCTTTTGATTCTTCGCGCATGATATTGTTGTATGTAGTTGTGGAACATTGAATTTATATTGGCCAGTCGTAACTTATTATCATCATATGCCCATATAGTTACTAATAATTGGGCATAATGTATGTATAGTCGCACACGATTAATTGTAGTTTTTAGAGTCGGTCAAAATTAATGGCGATTTAAATCTTACAACAAATTAAAAATACATCTCTAATTACATCGAATAATGTAGTTAGCCCGTAAGTTATACGTCTATCTATAGTTTACCTGATTTTGTTCGGGGTTCGGTTTTCGGCTTCGGTTTTCGCCTTCT
>JAQFZE010004372.1:0-11336 GCA_034695245.1 Dicyrtomina saundersi
ACATGCAAGCATGTGAACTCGATCCTTGAAAACCCCTATCTCGTTGCCGTCCATTGGCACATGAGACTACCTTGCCCACCTCAATTCTCGCACAATATAAAAACTGTGCATCTTTAATCCTTTGTAAAAGACTTTCTAGCTAATAAACCTCTTCTGTACGCTCGCCCTGAGCATATAAATCACATGGATTGCATAAGGATTATGCATATGTACCAAGCAGTATATGAGTATCAAGAATACCGTCTTGAAATGCACTCCCCTGGTAGCTCTGAACAAACACGTAGATATGCAATCAACCTTGTATATTCAACACATTATAAACGATCAAACATTATCAGATTCCATTATGTATTCAATTTTGTGAATTTTTATTCCTTAAAGTTAAAGAGTAACACGAACATTCTTGAATTTAAGAACAAAGATAGCGTAATCCAAATTCCAAACTTAGGAAGGTTTAAGACTAAAAACGGAATTTTGGTTTGGGATGTAGATGCATTAACTCGCTGCCAAGAGCGGCTATATACCTATTTCCAGTGCACAATTGAGCAGTCTCAAGCCGATTGCCCCGAATTAAGAGCATACGAAAGATTCTATACTGATCCTATTCGTTGTCAACTTCGCTTAAATTCACAGACAGAATTAAATATTTTATCTGTCTCTCGTACGCCTAAGCGGCGAGAACCTCGTTCCTTATATGATATTAACCCATATACTATGGAACGCGACTATATTCCAGAAGGTATTCTCACTGATAAAAACCCACAACGTAGATATCGTAGGCAGGAATCTTGAACTACTCCTGAGAACTACGCTACTTACCCTCATCCGTTAAAAAACAATTTTTTGGGTGACCGATTTCTAACAATTCGTGCTAACTACGACCTAGAAGCACTTGCAAACTATTTTTACCCGCCAGAGGAATCGCCACTTGAACTGAACTCCTTTTATAGAGCTCATTTTGTTGGAGATAGTCTTACAACAGTTGATTTAAAAAGCTGTACATTAATTGTTGAATACAGTGTACTGCCAATCCTAGATTGTTCTCCTTATACAGCTGTGATCTATTGATATAAAGGCATTATTCATGTAGTTCTATTAACAGATAACGAAAAATTGCTGATTCCCTTAGATTTTAGTATACCATGCTGATACATTAAAGATAACAAGTTTCTACCATTAGAAGACGTTTATCGTAAGGTGCACTCAAACCCAAAATAAGTTTTAATTAATTTTTTTTCTTATAGGTTGTTTCAAAATTTTCCTATTGCTTTGCTTTCCTTCATTGGTGGTGGTTTTTTCGAAGGATCTCTACCCGAGCTTCTCGAATCCGACTACGATTATGATGAAACTATAATACCATCCCTTAACTTCACTCAGAACGTTTCGCATATTATACCGCCCATACAGACGCAACCATTTTCTTTGTGCAGAGATGTTCTACGCGAATTAAATTACACTGCAACAATTAGTGCAACGGGTTCCTTTAATCCTGTTCCACTTATAATCCTCCATTGGGATAGACTCAACTGGACTATTACCATTAACTCGATGGAATGCGTTGCCAGGGAAACTCGCATCCCAGCACCCCATCATTATGAGGAGATCACAAGAAATAATTTTGAGTATCGTTGGGTTCTTTTGACAGCAGAAGCATGTAGAAAACTCAATCATACCCGGAAATCTCCTTCAGGCCGCCGTTTAATGTCTACCAGATCCCATTATTTTAAAACTAACCTAAAGATTCGGAATGGTAGGCCTGGCGACTTAGTAATCAATAACTTCCTGATTTCCACTTCAGTTACCATTAACTCATCTTCCTTATTTATATCCACACCACACACACGTAAGACCTCACCATGTCTATATAATACATCCACTAGCACAAATGCAGAGAAAGGACAAATTATTTGGGACGTTCCTAAATTTGACTATTGTCTGCGCATACTAAACTCTCGAATTGTTTGTAACCAGCACCGTAACCGTTTGACCTGTCCTGAGATACCTATACTACGATCTACCACAAATGTCAGCAATCCTTGCGGTTTTCATTTTTTTGATAACCCAACAAAAGAAACACACATTAACGATTATGATGCCGGAGATCAAACACCCCTGTCCGATATAAACACACTCTAACATATCCTTCAGGATAATGATGACAGTCATTCCCGTTTTCGTCGCAGTGTCACTACAGGCTATACGCGTGTTCGACTTACAATACGCGAATTATACCTCCGACGCACCTCAACACTGATATCATCACGACTTCTTTAGGGTCCCTATAACTTTCGCCTAAAACCACGCAACGAATACGTGGATTTACAAAAATGTAACTCTGTTAATAGATATAAATTCATCCGTACTCATAACTGTACGGATTACCCAATCCTATTTCGTATCTTTGGAATCACTCGTATAGGATACATTAGTATTCAAAATCAAAGGATTCTTAAATCGTCTCCTTCACATCCCTGCCTAATATCAGCACTATAAAATTGCTGTCGAACTTTTGATCTTATCTCTTATTTATTTATTCTTAAAAGTATAAACTACTCCTTTTCTCATCCCTTTATGCTTCCCTATCATCGTTCATGTCGATACAGGATATATTCGACGGCGCATCCACAGGCACCGTAGAAAAAGAGGCGGAACTGTATTCCCTGTTCCATAATTACGAGCCAAAAAGCACCCCACTATACGAGTGTTCAGGCTTCCGAGAAGGCATAAATTTTTGGATTCCTACTCCCGATTCCATATTTTGTCCATTAGCTCCGACCCTCGCAGATAGCAAAGTCGTACAAGTGGGATTGTTTTATGAAAATATCTTGTCCCACCTTGTCTCGGCGTTTGAATGTTTTGGTATCCGCACCACAGTTTCAAAACGTTACTAATTTTTCGGGCATATGCTTCCGACTGTTTTGATACCCCCATTACACTTTCCGCAGATGACTGTCGTGAGATGGTACGTACCAGTCGTACGCATACCGGCCAAGTTCTTAAACGTCTACTAACCGGATACTTCGGAACTAAGAACGAAGCCAAAGTAGAATATACTTGGTGTCAAACGAACACTGAAACTGTCAAGAATTACTATTATGTAATTCTCACTGTAGCAGTATTAAGCGTAGATGACACGGTACAAACTACAACCAAAATTAACACCGTCTGCAAGTTTCAGCAAGGCTATTGTGCTACAGCAGAAGGCATGTTAATTTGGACCATCTTGGCTGCAAATTAAAACTGCATGCCGAAACTACTTGTTTATTAAGTAGTGGCACTAAAATGAGCTGTCCGCAGGAAGAAATTTCTGTTAGTGAAATCTCAAAAACAACACTTTGTGGCCAAGTAATTGGAACAAGTCTCCAAGGCATTTACATCTCCCAACGAAGTGTTGGCGAAATTGATGATGAATTTATTACCACTAACGCTCTTAAATTATTAATCGACCCACATAAACGACGAGTGCGGCGTAGTGGCCCTACCCCACGTATTTTACCTCATAGCACATCGTCGGCTGTTTCTCGCATTATCAATGCCAAGTTTCAATTCCTATACAACATTGTCAAAGACAATATCACATACAACATCCAACTGCTTCATATGGAGATATGTCACAGTAATCAACGTCAATTGAAAGTCCTATGATTTCTGGCAGAAAGTGGTAACCCGGCTCTGCTAGTTCGCTCTTTTTTCTCAGCCAAGTTGTTTACCGCCAAAATGGTGGGAGATATTGTGTTGGTCTTTAAGTGTGAAAAGATATACAAATACATGTTCGAGGTTCCTGATAGATGTACAATTGAGATGCCTATCAGTTACTACGAAGATCATGTTAAGAAGTATGGGTTTGTTACACCATTGTTTCATGAGGTAGTCACCAAATCTCCTAACGTCACATGTCCGTCTCCTAGCTTCTACTTCGACATGGGACACAGGGTTGTTCTTCTCTCTAATCGATCTATTCAAACACATCTTCCTGTACTACCCATACCCAATTCCGGCCTACAAAATTTGTCTACTATGCCTATCTTGAGTTTTTCAGCCCCTGGTGTTTATAGTCTTGAAGAAATGTCCGGATCCGAAACCATCTTCTCCATGCTTAGGGAGATGCAGTCACGACCGACATACGAGGACGCTATCCGCGAGTCACTCACAGGCACCCTAAGCATGAACCCACAATCTATAAGGATACTTAGCGAACTATGCACAGTTGTCTTAAGCTCGCTTACAGATCGGGCGTACCAGGTTTTGACAGCCATGGTATTCATCCTTATAATAGGGATATTATTGTATTTTGGATACCTTTATCGTCGCGGTATCGCACACCATGCACTTCGTATATTCTGTTACTTTCGCCGCCGTCTTCATCACATACGTCGACCTAAATGATATTCATCACGTGATCAACTTCCATTAAATAGTATGGTGGCCCAAACCCTTCAAACTTCCTAAGTTCAACCGCCTCCCCTACCTCGACATTTCTCTCTTCAACCGGATACAAAACCCCTATATCCCCCACTTTTAGATCAATTTCCACCGCCAAAGGTCCCCACTTATGCCAAAATTCATCTCTCTGATACTGTGTAAAATCGTTTCTTTTAATTGTCCCTATATTATCTATTATAGATCCTGAAATCTTGTCTCTATGGATTATTTCACCACTCTCCCAACAGAGTTAAGGGTCGCAATCCTTAAACAACTGACCTATCTTGAACGCCTCCCAGTCCGAATAGTTCATCCAATACTGACGGCTACGCTAGATGTACAATTACATACGCTTACCCGATTTTGTCTGAATAATAAAACTTATTTGTAGCTCTATCGCAGAACACAACATTTGCACTGACCTCTTCACATTCATACGCTAATTGTTGAAAGCGCTACTTATGTTTATGATCCAATGCCAACTATATCAGTTATTATTCTTCGTCTAGGACATAGAACACCTGTTCTTGATACTCGTAATTTTCCTAAATGGTACCTTACTCTTCCTATTACCAAACGTAACCTTACTTTTGTTTTGAATTCCGTTTGTGACTTCGTAGTACACGTGTGGATTATTCTAACCCCTGAGGTTATTGCCGCATTTAAATGTACACACAATTGTTACATACGGATGCCGCACCTTCAATCAATTAAAATTCATAAACCTGATTTTTTGGAATGTTTAAATCCTCACCAACTGGGACCATATGATCTGCCTAGTTCAATCACTCACATAATCGCCAATCTAAAACGTATTAACACACCAACTTTGGCTGAATTTTCAATTGTTCTCACGATAACCAACCCAAAGTGGCGTTTTTGGCGCTCTGCGTTTACCAATATATTTTCATTTCTTCGCTTCCGTTCTACATGCTATGCCGGATTGATCTAAATTATAATTAATCATTGTTTTCTATATCAAGTTCAGGCATCACTACATACTGGCAAACGTCCATGGCATGAACTTTGTCTTAATGGCAATAATATACGGCGCGTTCTAGATTATTATCTACTGAATGACGTCTTTGCACTTTATCAATTTAGTTGTTTACTACTTCACGCTGCTTGTACCCCATATGGCACTTATGTTGATTCAGATATCAAATTTTATCCTAACTCTTACTTTAATCCTCCTCGGCCTTGGCACGAAATTGACGATGATAACGAATAACATCACTATTTTAATTCCTAGGCCCTCACAATATACAATCCTTACTAACTATTCCCGTTTATTTTATATTATAGTCTTACCTGCCATCGGTTACGATCCCGACTCAGATCATGGATTATTTGACTTCACTACCGGTTGAATTACGTCTTTATGTTTTTCAATACTCAAAGACTGACGATCACCGCCACCTCCGATTAGTTCATCCGACCTTTACAATAACAACAGATAATAACTACTCTACCCTCCGACGTTATTTCCTTACTGATGAAACATTGCTATGGTTGGATGCCCGGACATTACACTTTAGTAATCCTATCCAAATCCAAACGCTATATGTTCACATAGTTAAATTACTTCAACCTATATTACCCCCTTTAAACGTTTCGATTCTTCAAAATGGCTATGTACAAAATTTATACGATCCATTTAACTCTCGTTCCCATCGTGAAACCCTTTATATTACTCATCTGAATATGCACATAATTCTCACTGCCACTCAGGACCATCTTTATTATCTTGAGTTTTCTCATACCGGGCGCATAAACGAAGTCTTGGATTGTACAAAGTATAGTTCATACGTGTTGTCCCAATTGAAGTTTATACATATATCTCTACACACCTTCTACACATTTACCCATTGATACTACTCACTTGCTTTCCTCTTTGCATACTTTTGATGCTCCTATTCTTTGGAGCTTTAACCTTGCTCTTGCAGTCAAAAATCCTTGTTGGTCATCTTGGCAACCATGTTTTGATACTCTGTTCCAACTCCTCCGTAGTCGTCCTCATTGTCCATTTGCACACCTTTACATCAATATCAACAATGAATTCTCGTATAGAGTCCAAATTCGACCTAGTATTGTATCTCCACATTGGCATTACCTGGATATTTCCTGTTGTAATGATCGACTCATTGGTTGCCTCGACGATTCCCACGATTTACACACACAGCGAAGCCTTACTTGCCGCTGCTCATGTTCCACTAGGAACTTATTCTGGTATTGATCTTCATCGTAACATCCGATACAACCCATTAGCCCCTTTTCCTGACGTTTAGTAATAAAACTCTCCAGTTACTCTGGATCGATTAGTTTCTTAAGATTTCCTTCAGTACCCACTGAATTTTAGTAATAAAAATCTTCAGTTACTCTGGATCGATTATAGTTTCTTAAGATTTCCTTCAGTACTCACTGAATTTTAGTAATAAAAATCTCCAGTTACTCTGGATCGATTATAGTTTCTTAAGATTTCCTTCAGTACTCACTGAATTTTAGTAATAAAATCTCCAGTTATTCTGGATGGATTAATAGTTTTGTAAGTTTTTTATTAGTACATACTAAATTTAGATGATAGCAATCTTCAGCACGTCTGGATTGAATTATAGATTTATAAGTTTACTTTAGTGCTCACTGAGTTGTATTTTACACATTCGCCATTTTTTGGTACATACTTTGTATACTCAATGATCACTGAATCTAGGTACTTAGTATTTGTATATAACTGATCCTACAATAAGCTAATATTTTCATTGTGGTAATGTTCCTTCAAATTATTTGATCCTGGGTTCGTTATATTAAAATACGTAGAGCCTTGAGCATTAATTTAATCTTGTACATGCCTGTTGGTTTATTTTACGATCGGTAATTATACGGTTCTTAGACAGTAAACCCTAAATGTACGCTTTCAGATCCGGGATGGTACCTCAGACCGTCTCTTGATCCTAGCATGAGATTTAGTGTTAACTGAACCTATACGCGGGGATTAGGTTTCGACGATCTGGACACTCATATACGGTGTCCAGGTTGTTTGGACCACCTAATTGTAAGTAAATTATAGTTACATGACTTTTATATATAACGTTCACATTAGAAATCTACACTATACTTTATATGATGGTCACATAATAGTTAAATACACACCACTCACATTATACGATCTCCGTTATCTTAAAGCGCACTTGCTTAATCCACTTATAACTACAATTACAGCACACATTTTAGACTATATTAAATAATTTTGATACCACAATTCAACACACATTTTGATACCATATTGTCATACAATATGCGCTTACACTCTCTCTCTCCAAACACACACATACAACGTAGTCCTTTATGCTCACTAATAAAAATTTTCTTATTACAGTGGGTCCAATACACCATGGATCCTAATACTGTATACCGTCAGCCTTATATATACCCGCAACCAGCCTACTATCACTTGCCCCAATTACAACCTACACCCGTACCCCGACCCCTGCATATTCCTCTTTCGCCGCAACTGCAGCCGTCACCCCCGCGCTTACCAATTTGGAGCGTCTCAGACCCGTTAGCACACTCTATAACCACTTCCTTTCAAGCACCTCAGGCCATCTCTGCACCTTCCTTCTACGAACCATCATCAAATTATCAACAACATTTGATTCAAACATCTCATCATTGTCCACAAGGTTTACTTACTCACGATTTACCCCACATTGGTACTTCCTTGAGCCAGACGAATGCCGCACCGCATTATAATCGTAGATCCAAAAAAACACAACCAATTTTTCAACGTTATATTCCACGACCTCACGTTCACCGTACTTTCCAACCATATACGTTGCAATATCCAGCCTCACTCGTACACCAGATGTCACCTAAAAATCATCATCCTATTCCTGGGACATGCGATCATCCCCGTGTTGAACCTGCCGTCGCTCATCAGATAGTACGTGACTATATACAGCAACGTCAGCAATCTGCCGACCACTTCACGCCATCTCATATTACGGAAAAACTTCGTTGTCCACACCTCACTACTCATTTACTGGATTACAATCTCTACTGAAAAATATTGAAGAATTCCTTTCTTTCAATTCCAGAAGGCTCCACTCCACCTGATGATCCTAAATGTATGCTTTGCCCTCTCAAAACTCTCGTAGCCTACGTTTATACAGTGGATACTTTAGGCGTTCTTCCTAAATATTTTGGGATAATGGCAACAGCTTGCCGTAAAAAACCAGATGATAACTCTCACGCCCTTCGCAAATATGTCAACGCGGCTTTTTCCGGTAGCTTATCCTTCTACTTCGAAGAAGCTCACGTCACAGCGAACTTAAAACGCCACATACGCAGGGAAATAACTCTCTATCACCAGCCTAATGACATTACAGAACTCCGTTATACCATCGAGGATTTACACTCCGGGCTAGACCGTACTCGTCAGATCCACGAAATATTTCAACACCACACGCCCAAGGAAATTGTTGACACCGTTAACGAAGTTAAAACTCTTAAAGCTCAGAACAAGGTTCTTGAAGATGAACTTGCCCAACTACGCGCTCGCTCAAGTCAACGCTACTGAAAAAGCATCCCAAAATCTACATAAATCAAACTGTCAACTAGTTAAATCCAACTAAGCCCTTAAAGTTATCAACGAAAAGCTTGCTGAAGATTACAAAACTGAGGTTCAACTCAGATTATTTAGTCTTAAAGCTCTGGACCACTACACTGCCCAAATGCACCAAATCTCAAAACTTCAATTAGAACTCCAAGCCACAGAGGAAGTTCTAAAAATTATGTCAACTCGTCCTCTTTCCAAGGTCTGTTACTCTCAAAATCAAATGGATGTCATTGCGATCCGGAAACCCCTTACGAACGCCATTGATACCGCATCAACTCTCACTAAAGCTCCACTTTCTTCCGCCGCATCTGCGACCCTGATCCAGGTCGACCCAGTAATTCCACGTTTATAACCACTGGCCTCGCTTGCAACTTCACATTTCAACAAAGAAACATCCTCAGCTGCAGTCTCCGTCTCCACCACCGACACCCCTTCAGACTCAAACACGGGCAAAGTCACACCTCCGGATCCCTATAACCAGACCTTCGGCAACATTACCAATTCTGACCACCCAGAGGAAATAAACACATGCTCCTCCTCTTTGTCTACAGTGCCCTATGACGACCTACCTCAACCATTACAGACTTCTACGTTCACATCATCATCCGAAATTACAACTCACCTGACTTTAACTGTTCACACGACCACGTCTTGCACCGCCTCTCGATCCAGCAGTTTGACATCTAATTCCTTCTTTAACACTACCATTTCCTCATCCTCTTCCGTACCATCATCAAAGACCTTGTCGTCCCGATCCCATTCCAAAACTCATCATTCCTCAAAGCATTCAATTCCTTCAACAAAGACTTCATCATCCAAATCCCACTCCACGACCCACCGTTTTTCATCCCAATCTACTCCCTCATCCAAGACTTCATCATCCAAAACCCACTCCACGACCTACCGTTTTTTATCCCAATCTACTCCCCCATCCAAGACTTCATAGTCCACATCTCATTCCCACAACCACAAGCCTACAACCCATTCCACTACATCGTCCACAACATCTTCATCTCGATCCAGCTCCAAATCCAAACACTCATCATCTCACTCATCTTCCAAGACTTCATCCCGATCCAGCTCCAAATCCAAACACTCATCATCTCACTCATCTTCCAAGATTTCATCTAATACATCCCAATCTACAACTACAAATTCTACATCAAAATCCACAGGATCATCAAAATCTTCCCGACAATCCGAATCTATCACAGACACATCACGTTCCCACTCTCATCCATCCTCTAAGACATTGAATACCACATCTCAATCTAAAACTACCTCTACTGACAGCAAATCTTCTATATCTCACCGTTCTTCATCCAATTCTAAACCGTCGTCCAACCCAACTCCCCCTGACATGAGCACCACTGCTTCTTAAAATATCTTGTCTTCTGTTTGATAACAAGTCGTAAAAATTCAACTTCAACGACTTCCCTACCCTCCACCTACCCCTACCACACCTTCTTCACTTCTCGCAGCTTCTTCCGTCGAGAACCAATCTCATCCAACAACATCTTCTTCCCCCCTCCAGGAACAATCTCCATCACCGCCCACGTCATCCTTTAGTCCTCCTACCTTCGTAGTTCCCACTCAAGATTATACTACAATACCATCTACTCCCACTACTACTGTTAACGCGGATCCCTCCCCCCCTACTCTCCTGGATTTATCCCCACCTGCATGTGTTATTCTACCTTCAGACATCCACCCTGAAACCTCATCTGAATCGTTTGCTTTTCTAAACCTCCCCCATGCATTATATCCTTTCCAGTACATACCTTCCCGTTCTTCCTCTCCTCTCCGTACTCAGGATGACCCATTATTTTCATCACAGCCTCCCTCATCATCTGACCCAATGGACATTTATCCAGATTTCAATTCTACGACTACGTTGTCTACCGAACCCCATTCCGACTTCTCACTGGCCGACCTTCTCAATATGCCCATGGATACATATTCGGATCACTCCTTATCATGTGTCGATCCCTCACATATTACACCTCCTTCCAACGATGACGTTACCCCCACCTTGGATCCACACACCCCAACCTCCTCAACTCCCCCTACCGCGATTACTTTTTCTTCCTCCTCCGTTCCAGATGTTTAAAACATGACGCACCATATTCTGTATTATCCATCCTATTTTATGATATTCTCATTTCTCATAATGTTATAAAATTTCAACTACTGTATTATCTCTTCTCTTTTAGTTGCACTATGGGAGGACCTTGCTACACCTCTGGCTTCCACTCGCCCCACCCCCCTCCCATCAATTCCCTCTTCGTAATCACCCTCT
>JAQFZE010004373.1:0-11336 GCA_034695245.1 Dicyrtomina saundersi
TAAGTATGTTGAAATAAATACAAAGTTAAAATATACTTCTATGAGTGTAATGATGAACTCATATGAGTATATGTAAACAAATACGCAGATGAAATATACTTTATGAGTGTAAGAATGTACTCATATAAGCATTTTTTAATACCCTAATTTTTTTGTTTGTTGTGACTTAAATAAGACCGTATTACCAGCAAGCAAAAACCCCTTTTCATTATGGCGTTGTGTTACTCCTCATCGTCCGTAAACTCCACCTTCAAAAACTTCAAGTGGCGGCGTCCGATAGTTGATGTAGATGTATTAGTGTTGATAGCTGGTAGTGCCTGTAGCTGCATGTGTACAGTTGCATTTTCCTCCTTATCATCAGTCTACCTGTGTTGTGCTGCGATCAGCGTACTCCGTCTACGTACCTCATCATCCTTGTCTCGGTCTTGCCTATGTAGCTGCAATGTGCTCTGGCTGCGGGTGGATAGTTGTTCCATTTAGGTCATGTCTGGTCTACTTTGATTTGGTGGGAGTATCGGTTTTGGCTCCTCCATTTTAAGTAACTGCAGCTCTCTTTTCTGCTGCTCCTTTTGTTCTTTTATCTGTATATAACAATCTTCCTTCCATCTTTGCTTAATAAATGCTTTACTAAATTTTCATTTTAAATATATGACTGTAATTGTCATACATAAAGAAACAAATATGATTAAATTCAACCACATATACCATGGTGTACTATTCTCACTCTTCCATGCGGGTATATCTATGTAGTCATCTTCGTCTACTGCAAACGTCTCATTCAGCTTGCTTTATCAAGTTTTATGTCCGTATGATAGTGTATCTGTTTCACTAGTATAGGATCCTTTTGTTAGTTGAATATGATATTAAGTACATATCCTCTGTACGTATTGTTTGCTATAGTGAACGTTGTGGTAATTGGAAGTATAAAAAATCTATTTGGGCAGGGGTAAGTACGAGTTATTTCTACTTGTATGCTAAATCTAGCGCAGTAAATGTGAAAGACATCATTGTACGCCTTTACTTGGATCGCTCCCTTCCTTTTTCCAGCTGTATAGTTACGACAGTTCTGAAGTACATATTGTTGTTTTACTTTAGTCTCTCACAAATTTGTGGGCTTATATTTTTGTTCTGTGGTGGCTACCACTCTGTCTATGAATTTCCAATCTAATCCTACGTCGTAAATACAGTATTTTTGTCTCGATAGTAGAGCGTTGTTCGGTCCTTGATATTTCATATCACACGTTCTGTTTCTGTTTCTCTAAAATAAAGTAAACGGATCCGCTTCGACTAATGTCAAGTGAGGATTTACTAGTGGCACAATCAATTTTAAATTCAAATTGTCCATTAGTAAGTCACTTGAAGTTCCAGTAGAAACAAATTTCTGCACGGTAAAGTGAAGTTGAGAAAATCAAAAAATCGTCATGCATGTGTCCGCAGTTCCAAAGTCTTCTCGTGTGTTGGATCATCTAACCGCTCCAGGTAAGTATTGATACAAGGTTATCCATAATTAACTCAAGTTTCTCCATTTCTTTAGGTTAGTTACTTTATTATTAGTAATTCTATTTACTTTATCAGCTAATTTCTGTTTATGATCAAAAAACACTTTGAAATTCTTTGTGTCCTTCTAAATTTTCATTTCTGAATTATTAAAGTGTTTTGCCAATTTTAATGTATGCTCGCTATTTATTTCAGATCAGTGTTCTGCCTGGTATGACATTCGAAGTCCCGCACTTGTGAAAACTGCTAGCACCGTCATCATTATGTTGGTGAATACGGATCTCCTCTTCCTGATCAAACTCTTGACTGGGGGGCAGATCACCTTGAGAGGTTGAAGGAAAATTCTCTCATATTCTGTTTGAAATTGCTCTTTGAAATCATGTCCAAAATTTCTCATATTATTATCTGGATATTTCAATAATTCACACAGTAAAATTAATCAAATTTTTACATTGTAGGATTTGTAGCCGCACAAAGCGGGATTCTCCGATCTCCTTCAGATAATTGGTCTTTCTTAATTTACGTAACTGCTCCTCCGCCAAATATCAGTGCCATGAAATACATAATAACTAGAAAAAACATTGGAAGTGTAGGTGTAGTGTGGGTGTGAGTGCTTGTTCTCTTTCTCTTTGGTGGTGGTTGCTTCTCATTTTTCCTCCTTGCTCTAGGCAGTTTTACATCTTCATGTGTAGTTCCAGTCTTCTATAGTTCAAACTTGTTTTAAACAGTATTTCTTCTGACTCTATGTGCAGTGTTATTGTTAAAATTTGCTCTTCTTCCCTCCTGACTTGAATAAGTAGTAAATAGTGTGGACCTGATAGTTGCGCCTCTGCCTCCTCGTCCTCTGTTTTGATATGCGTAGGATTTGTTAAAGAGTGCTCCTATCTCATCTAACTCGCTCGCCCTCCTTCCCTCCTGAAGATTGTAACCTCCAGAAAGTAGAGACGAATTCTGTTTACCTCTTTCTCCCTCCTTGCGTTGGTGGGCTCCGGAGTAAGTGGAAGGTTTTTTGTTTTAATGTTTTGCTCTGACTTTGTTTGTGGTGGTGGGTAGAGTTTCCTCCTTATTATATGCTCCGTAAAGTGAACAGTCTTGATTTTGTGCTATTCGTCCCTCCTGTCCAGTAAAAGATCAGAGGTGGGTTTCTGGCTTTTGAAATTTTTGTTCTTCCAAGTATTTTCTTTTTATACTTTAAACCCGTTTAGTACTTGTTACAGGGATTGAAGACGGAATTGTTTTGAAAACAATTTTCTTCTTGTTTGCAATTCCTCGATCCGGAGTACGACTTTCAGTGTCATGTCTCGGAGTCTGTGGTCGTGGTGGTATGCTCATGACTTTCTCAGCTCTCTTGGCCTTGCAGATTACGCAAGACTGCTTTTGTTGTTTTTGAAAGACCTTAGGTCTGTTGCATAAAACATGTGCTTTCATGGATATTGAGTCTAACGCCGTCAGAAATTGTTTGTTGAAGATCTTCCGAGCTTTTCTTCTTTCATACTTGTCGGTGTAGTAGATTCTGTATCTAATCTTCTCGCTGACCTTCATCCTTATCATAAACGCATAATTGTTGTCGTCATCCGATTTTTCAGGTTTCTTTTTGCCTTTATCTGTCTTATGTTGAGGTTTGGGAAACTCAGTTTCCTCAAGATCGGAAAATTGTTTAAGTGCCAGGTTGTAAACTAACTAGTCTAATTTGCTTTTGTGTTCCTCTCTTTGTTTTTGTAGGATTTCCTTCCAGACCATGTCTACTGCTTCTTAAAAAGAATGGGAATCTATCTGTGTTCTTAACAGAGTGCCAACTAACTGTTTTTCTTCATTCAAATGTACGTTTTCTACTAGCGTCTTTACGCTCATCTTCGAGACTGGCAATGACTGATACATTTTCTGTTAAAATGACGACTCCGTATGTTTTGTTATTTGCTGGAATTTTGTGCTCATCTGTGATTTTCGTAATGCCTGTATTTGTTCTCAGGTTTGCTCTGTTGCTGACTTCATGTCATATAACTTTAAATTGGTTTAAAGTTATATGTCACAGACCTGTTGTTCTTCCTGTGACCTTATTTGAATATACAACTTGTGTGCATACCAACAGGCTGCAGTTGAATCTTGAGTATGTGCTGGTGAGTCTAATTTATCCTATTGTTTCCAGTTTCCCGTGGGTCGTTTCATGTATGCCTCATTATTTCCACAGTTGTGTTGATCTTTTCTTCCCTTTGAGATTTTGCTCTGTTGGATCATTCACGCATTTTGTGTGGCGACCATAAGTCTTTCAGTTACCCAGGATTCAAATAATTTTCTTTGATTGTAGGTCACATGTGTTTCCTCCTCAAGTCCATATTTCTTCATGGTTTGATTCAATATAGCCTTTTACACCGTTTTCTCTCTGTGTGACGTTATGTTGCTTAGGAGTATCCGATTATACATAGCATCGTAAAGTTCTTTTTTTGAGTAATCAGGAGTAGTGTTGGGTTTATGAGCAATTAAATACCATTCATGAACTGACCTCCTCAGATGTGACGGCATTTCTATCCATGTTTGCTGTGTGCCGCTAATTATGCCGCGACGTTGTATGTTTCCCATCAATTCTTTGGCATATCTCGTTCTCACTTTTGAATCCAATTTGCCTAATATGAAATCGTTTGCCTTATTTTTTAGTTTATTTTCCAAATTCCCTTCTAATTCCTTTTTGAAGGATCTTATTAAGCAACCTATTTTTAAAACTGACATGGCTTCTGGTGGTACATATTTGTGGTATGTATTCTTTTGTTGAGTATAAGGTGCTATGTTGACTCGAAAAATGAATCTCATTCAGGTAGAGGTTTTAAAACACCAAACTTGTTTTAAATTTATTCGAAATAGATTGTTGTAATTCGACAGCAAAGTACCTTCTACTTTTTTGAACTTCGATAACATTTTAAATACTATGCTTCAAATCAATTTAATTTATTCAAATATTAAATAACAATTTTCTAAGATTATAAAAGTTTGCTTTGTGTTGTTGCTTAAATTTATTTTTAAACATAATAATTAGCATGTTTTCAATTTTTATTGTTTTTTAAAGCAAAGCTTACGAAATAAAGACTAAAAAAAACAGCTCATTATTTTGATTGGGATGTTAAAAGTATTATTAACAAGAAAATGACGCAACACACACCCAGATTTCAAAAAACATCATTTTACAAAATCAAACTATTTTTGAGACCCAGAGTAACTCGAATGCATTTTGCGTTGTTTGGTCACAGTGACCTGCGACTATCAATAAACGTCAAATTTTGAAACTTTACCGCCAAATAATTTCTACTGTTCTCTTCTGATTTTGATAAAATTCGAGTTGTTTTTAATATTAAGTCAATTTTTTATATAGTTATTTCAGGTTTTTGTCAAAATTATATATAAATTTTGAAAAATATGAAACAAGCATATTTTTGAGGCTCAAATTTTATATTCTTTTTATAAAACAAGCCAAGAGCTTACATTTTTCGAAACTCTCATGTCGATTCTAAGAAAAGTGATTATTTCCTTGCAAGCCCTCAAAAGAGGCATAGAACAATTTAGTAAAAGATAATAGTTCAATAGACATTTTTGGTTTTAGAACAACTTTTGAGCATTTAACTCAACACATTTTCTTACCCCTATAAGTTACTGTTATTTTTTTAAATACTCGTTTGTTGATTTTAAACTAGGTAAACAAATGATAAAAACAAAAATTCAACGTATTATCATACTAAAGTAAAATAAATATTTATTTTTGTAATGCAGTTTTAATTTTTAAATAATTCAATATCAATTAGTAATTAATTTTACTATTTTTGCAAACTGAGCCCGGCCTCTAATAAAGACCGGCTCTGGTTCAGCAGACCACCTGAAACACCCGTCACGCTGGCCCTAGTCCCACCCATACTTCTGTACTTGGATCAACTAATGTAGGGGTTCTTTCTGATGCCCATGAATTTAAGATGCCCTTGACTACTTTTTTCCAGTCTAGTGTTGAATGTCTAGTTTGAACCACAGTTTAATGTGGCAATGTATGTCCTGAAGTTCCTTGTACAGGAATGGTTTTCTCTTGTTTTCCTGGATTGATTTTCAGCTTCTAGCTGGTGAGGATGAGTCTCTATCTGGTTGTATGTCCGGTGTGTCCATCCTTAGATGTTCTGTTTCATTGCTTGGTGTAGCTTTGGTGGTAGTGGTCCTTCTTTGGTCTTGCGTACTGAAGTGTATTGCGTTCTGTTCCGCCCTGGCCTGTTTATCACCTGTGATTACTGTTACATACTGCGTTTTATCGTTTAAGTCCTCTTTAGTGTCGCTGTCTGATCCATGCTGACGGACTGTTGGTGTTGTGGTGGGTGTTGTTGGTAGTAAAGGTGTGAAGAGGTTCAAGATAGACTAAATATGCTGAGCTCTAGCTCGTCTTTGTGCCAACACTATCTTCCATTCCGCCCTACTTAACCTAGTACGTATCATCCAATTTTTTGTTGGTGGTAGTTCTACAGGTTTTAAATCGGAGTCCGATTCGGAGCTGGAACTGTCGGCCCATTGTAATGGGGTCGTTGCTACTTCGCGCCCTGGGCGAAGTAGGTATGCGTGTTGTGGTCCAACATTGTAATGTTGTGGTGGTGGTCCATTGCCGTGACAGTTGTCTCCCTTTTACTTTTGCTCCAAGTCCGTGGACGAGTCTTGATATAGGGGATACGGTGTGAATCCTTATCTAGCCATACATTTGTCATGGTCTTGGCCGTTGGCCCGCTGACTCACACTAGAGTTACTTCTTCCACGGTTACTTGATGTGCCACGCCCTTGCTTTGAATTTCTTTTACCTCCCTTTTGGTCTTGTGAGCGCCTGCTGGCGTTAATTGACGTGTCCCTTTGGCTCCGTGGCAAAAAAACTCCTTCTAACTAATATCTACATTCTTCTTTGTTATGGTTAGGTTTTCCACAATAAATACAGTTACCTCTGAATTTTCCACCAGGGTGATTTTGTTTCGCCGGTGGTGGGGAGTTTTCACTTCTCCGATGATCTTAGTTATCTTCTTTGTTCCTACGCCCTCCTCTTCTGGAGTAGCGAAAACGGGAACGTCTGCGTTCGTTTCTACCTTAACCTGCTCTTCTATCCTCTTGGTGAGCTCTGAAGGCTTGCGGTGGGTTATATACAGCATAACTAAGTGTTTTTTGCGGTTCTCGCCTGTTGCTTTTAGCAATTCCAGTATGACTTTAGCGATTTTTGTTTGAGATACTTGCCTAGTTTGTAGGAATCCTACATATTCCACTTGATCTGTCAGTTTACTGACTGTTAGGCCGAGAATAGTTTTATTCTCCATTTTCTTTCCGGCTCTATCAAGATCGTTATTGATGGCTAACAGGTCATTGAGATACTTGTAGCCGCCACCCGCACTCATGCGGAAGCCAACAAATTTCTCTGCTAGTTGGACTCGTTCGTCCTCCTTCTTGAGTTCGAACATTCTAGCGAGTTCTTTAAATAGTTCTTGAGCTTTCTCAATATGGTGTACCCTTAACTTAATATCCCTATAAAGGCCTGAATGAATTGACAATTGGGCACATGAGTTTGCTGCTTGCCAGTTCGCTAATTCTGTCTTTTCGACGTCTGTTCATATAATTGGATCTGCTCCCGTAGCATTTGCAGGGACTGGGCTTGTGTAAGTTCCGTCTGCCATTACTCCTAAGTGGACGGTGCCTAAGGCCATTTTCATGTCGACTATCCATCTTGAGAAACATGAAAGGCCGCTTAATTTCTCAAAGTTGACAACTGGTCTTGGATAGGTCTACACAACGTCACACAACGAACATTATGTCCTCGTATTGTTTTTGACACAGGGCTAATAATTTTGTTATTTTGTTGACTAATGCCTTGTTTTCTAACTGTAGGTGTACGTCGTTGATCTGCAATGCCAGCTGCTGTTCAGATGCGCCTGAATTAGCTTGCAATTCCACTATCTTTCTATAATAGTATGACTTAATTTTACGTACCTTTTTGCTGTTATGGATATTCGCCTCTTTTAAAGTTTTGTCTACAGTCGGTTCTGGCTACTTGCTTTTTCTCAGCTTTGGGCCTGCTTTTTCAACTGTTCTAATGAAAAGTTGAGGGACTGGTGATTGCTCTGGAATTTAATGGCGGTTGTGGGTCGGCCTTTGATTCTACAAAGTTTTCATTCTTGATTGGTGTTTGACTTGACATGGAATTTCTACATTGTCACTATGTCACTTTCATTTACTCTCAGCTACACCTTAAATTTACTACACAGGTGGTGGGGAAAAATGCAAATTGTTACTTCACACAACTTATAAAACCGTTCTACACTCTGTTGGTGGTATGTCAATAGTCTACTACCCGCTAAATAGTTCAATAACTGCGTAGGACTCTGTATTTTTCACTTAACTGGTAATGTTTTACTCTCGTTTGTGAAACTGCTCTACACTCTGAAAGCTATCTCAGTAGTGGAGTCTTTTGGTTGAAAATTCTGCTCTCTTTGGCTTTACTATATTGCTTTGCTCAAGTAACTGTACCCTCTTTCTAGCTAGCTGTGGGCGGAATGTAAAACTTGAAAAAAAATATTAACTATTCAAGATTTCTATTCTCTAAACTCTGACTTTTCATATACTCAAAAATCAGCTTTTCTACAATACTGTCAAAGATTTTGATTTCACTTTTGTAAATTTTAGAATTTTTAAATTTGAAAATGTTACAAATTTGATTCACTCACTCTCTGTAAGAGAAAAACTGAAAACGTATTAGGGTTAAATAATTAGACCTAATGAAACCTGTGTAGATGTGCTGATACGGGTTGGTTGACCAATTCGACTCAGTGTTGTAAAGAGTGATGTGATTAAGTGAAAAATGTGAAAGAATACTAATAGAATAAATAGGAGGCAAAGTATGAATAATGCTAAAGGGTGATACGGACACTATAAGATTCGTAGAAATCTAATATGACTGTATAGTTAGTTCTATTATTATCACTTGGCGTCCCAGGGGATAATATAGACTTTTAAGAAATAGTTTCAAGAGAACCTTTTGATAGCAGTAATTTATTCCAACTCTCTTCTACAATCCAATTCTTTCCCTGATTTAAACTTATCATAACAATATATAATTTGATAAATAATTTCTGATTGTTATTATAATTGGACAATAATCACATAGCTGATCATGGTCATCTAAAATAGTTGATCTCATTTTAGAAATAATTTCACACTCAAATCAGACGACGAATTTGTTAAATATCCTATAATAATGAATTCATGCTTAAAGAATTAGATAATAGAAATATGTACGAATTAAAGAATGACTGTTTGATCTGGAGCTTCAGATGAGCTCATCACGCAAATTGGTATAAACAATAAATGTGAAGCAAATACTCACATGTGAAAAATTAACAATACATAGCATGCCATTGGAAACCTACTTTTACAATAGTACATGCATCAGCATTCCTTACTCATAAAACATCTATCAAAAATAATCATTCATGTATATGAACGTCAAGTCTCTGATTGACTGATATTCATCTTATAATTTTTAATCTAAAATTATAATTAATGCTCTAATTATTATTACAAAACATAACCTACATTAATGAGAAGATAAATTGGCTCATCTATGTGTGTTGTAATAAGTAATAAATACAAGGTTGAAACATACTTTTATGATTGAATATAAATTCTCATGTAAGTATGTTGAAATAAATACAAAGTTAAAATATACTTCTATGAGTGTAATGATGAACTCATATGAGTATATGTAAATAAATACGCAGTTAAAATATACTTTATGAGTGTAGGAATGTACTCATATAAGTATGTTTTAGATTTCCTGATACTGATATTATTAAGTTTACGCAAATCGCGAGCACAGGTGACTGATTGATTGATCGATTGATTTAATTTCATTAACGTGTTATTAAAACCAATTTGGCGCAAAGCCATTCTTCCATTGGTAACACAATCTATAAATACAGTAAATCAACAGATACGAACATATACATTATTATTAACGTATTTAACAATTTTAACATGAAAAAACGGCTAAAAGTAATATAGTTATGTAATTAAGAACAATTTTAAACTACATACTACTATATAATAAGTTTACAACTAAGCAAACTCATCTCAGGTAAATGCCGTAATTAATTATTATTAACCTCAGTTTTAGTTAATATCTCTCTCCCATAAATGTACCATGTATATTTAAACAAGGGGGATTGCTTAAGTAGTTATGTTATGTATATGTCATTGCAACAATTAAGACACTATTGAGATACACCATTTTTAAATTTTTCTAACGTGACTTCTAAATTTCTTTTTTCAACTGGAATACTGTTCCAAACTTTTAGATTGAAAAATAATGCAGATTTATGAAAAAAGAACGTTTCGTTTTTTAGGCGGTCTAATAGTGTGACTAATTTGTTTTTGGTTGAGTCATCGTATTTAAGTACGCTCAAAAGTTCAAGGATAGATTTATACTTTAAGATTTTTAACACAGAACACGATGCATAGTACTTGACACGTTCATTAACGGATAATATATTACACTTTTCATACAGAAATACAAAATCGATTTTTGATCGCCCTTTTTCTTGCTTAAATAATCCGTTTTAGATTTATACATTTGTTTGTACAAATTAGGATAAAAATATGCTCCAAGAAGGCTGTCTACTTTATGTTGTATTTGTTTTAGTTAAGTGCTACATACCGAGTTTTAAATAGTAACAGCGTAATCCACTACAGATAATACAAAACAATTTGTCAATAATGTAAATATACTTAAATTTATGTATCTTCGTAAGGATAAATTACAATGTATAGCCGAGGAAGTATTTTTCATAACATTATCAAAATGTGCAGTAAAATTTAAGGTTTCATCGAGGGTTGTTCCCAAATACTTGAAAGTGCTAACACGTTTAATAATAATAATATTACGTTTAACAGCTAACAAGTCACCAGGTATTACATCACGGGGCTTATAAAAAAACATGTACTCTGTTTTACAAACATTAATTGATAAACCTCTACTAATACACCAATTATTCAAATTCTCCATTATTATATTCGTTGCATCTATAATTTTATCTAATTTAGTGCCACTTATGAAAAAAACTAAATCGACTGCGAAAAGCACATACTCATAAGCCTGACTTACATCGTCATAGTACACCGAAAATAGTAATGGACCTAATATAGACCCTTGGGGAAGCCCAGTTCAAATCAAATGTTTTTGATAAGAAAGAATTAATTTGTATACAAAATTTTCTATTAAGAAAATAGTTACCTAATAGTCTAATAATTTTACTGTCTAATTCAAATTTTTGTAAGAGTAACTGTAATAAAGTAATATGCTGGACATGGTCAAACGCTTTCTTCAAATCTACGAATACTGCAACTACTTTAGTTTTTGGATTATTAACGTGTCAAAATAGGCTATGTGCAAATACAGTTAAAGCAGTTTTGCATGATCTAGACTGTCTAAATCCATGTTGGCTTGAACTAAGTAGGTTATTAGACTCTGAATGTTCAGACATTTTACCATGTATTACTTTTTCAAGAACTTTGTTTAACAAAGGAAGATTAGAAATCGGTCGAAAAGATGCAGCATCTTGCATACTACTTTTACCTTTATATAATGGGTTTATAGTAGTTACTTTAAATTTATCAGGTATTTTCCCATCGTTTAACATTTCATTAAGTAACAGAGTCAAAGGTTGAATTAGCCCAATACATGCTTGCTTTAGAAACGAAAGAGGAATTTCATCTTCTTTGAACGATACCGGATTTAACATTTTTAGGCTCATTGCTACATCAAGTTGTTCTATTGCTAACTTAGAATTATTACA
>JAQFZE010004374.1:0-11335 GCA_034695245.1 Dicyrtomina saundersi
GTAATAGTTTTATTTTTGTAATTACTCATTATTTTGAAGCGTATTTCTGTTCACATGCAGTTTGATTTGTCCTATTTTTTGCAGTTTGCAGTAAAGTTATTCTTCGGCGGAAGGCGACGGCCGGATCTGAGGGAACAAAGGGTGTGAAACAAAGACAAGAATTATAACAAAATTATTCATACAAATGACACTTTGTACTATCCACTCCCACACACGAACCGACATTCCGCTATTTATAAAATGAGATACTCTTGAAATATTGACTAAATTATGTTGATACAAAACAATAAATATGTATATAACAATAATATGTAAAGATAAAAAGAATTTCGCAAATGTCTACTTTTGATTACAAATAATTCCCAATATAAATATGATGATGCACTCTCAGCTCTGTCACACATCTTGTATAAATGGCTCTAATAAAACCGTCCAAATTCCAAAATTCGGAATTCAAAATTTTGAATTTCCCACCAAAATTTTAAATATTGTCTTAAAAAATCAAGATATAGGCCGATTACTCAATAAACTTACACTAACTAAAGTGATGTGATACGTCCTTAGAACGGTGACAATAATTATGCAATCTAATTCAAGCTCGTGATGAGTTTAAAAATGGTTCAGACTTTAATTCTTTATTGTGCGTTTAAGGAACTGTAATAAATAATTTCAACAACCACAACCTAAGCGTTGACGTTTTGACCTGGAACAAACAGACGCACATACACATTACCACCAATGAGCAACGATGCCAAACGTGCTCGTAAATAGAACGTTTGACACTTGTTTTCAAAATGCCGCATATAAAACATTTTGCATTTTCCTAAAAGAAGCAAATACAACATTTTGCACTTTGCAAAAACGTTGAAATAAAATATATTTTTACGCTTTGCAAAAATTTGTACTTAAGATATTACTCATGTATCTCATTTAGTCCTTGTTTCAGTTGTTTCACATAGCTCTTTTTAATTGTAGCTTGTTAAATTGGATATAGACTATTTTGATTAATAGAAATTTTTTATCGTACACAAAGTTCCACGCCAGTTTTTACTAAAATCTCAAAAACCCGATATCTACTATGCAATAAAAACGATGCTTTTTCACGTGGCGTCTTGGGAATTTGTTTGAGATTGGAAATGTGATACATGATGGATGTCGCATATTTCGTTAAATTAGTTACAAAAACAAATTGAGCTTCCTTCATTTTCGCGTGGCGCTTTTTTAGGACGCTGTCAGATCGAGTTGTCAGTTGGTATTACGTGTTACTCAAGTTAAAGGGATATCTTGATCATGAGACCCTAACCGATATATTACTAAGGGATCGTCCATAAACGGTGTCAGCATCACATTTTGCGAGTGAAACAGAAGAGAAAACTGGTTATTTTCCACTCCGCGAAGGCGCTCACTTAAATTTTCCCACTCATGTCATCTTGGGAGTAGTCCACTTTTCAGAGTTTTCCGGTTCCCTCAAAGCTCCTCGTGCTCCTCGCTTCTCTGCCACTGTGATGACTCACAAAATTGAACCATCTGAGGATTGACGTTGAATGCGAGTATCTGAGTTGACTTGCTGAGGAATGATGCGAGGAGCTGAGTCACTTCTTCACTCCCACAACCAATGCACACAGCTAAATTCACCGACCTACGAATCTACAATCGCATAGCGTCATTATTTTATTTTATGCCCTGTTTACATACGTTTTTGAAAAGTGCTCAATGTTCCATTTACATGTTTTTAAAAAGTGCGAAATGTTCCATTTACATGTTTTTGAAAAGTGCGAAATGTTCCATTTACATGTTTTTAAAAAGTGCGAAATGTTCCATTTACATGTTTTTAAAAAGTGCGAAATGTTCCATTTACATGTTTTTAAAAAGTGCTCAATGTTCCATTTACATGTTTTTGAAAAGTGCGAAATGTTCCATTTACATGTTTTTGAAAAGTGCGAAATGTTCCATTTACATGTTTTTGAAAATTTGAAGTTGTTCCATGTTTTTTAAATTTTCAAATTGTTTTATTTACACATTATGTTTTTCAAGATAAAGTATTAATATACGGAACAGAAGATTTACCCTTCTATTTTTCCCACCAAATTGTCTTGTATCACACAAAGCCTCTCGGATTTGAATTCTGGTTGCTTGGCTGTTGTGGCTTTGTCTCCATTACTTCCCGCGATATTACGTCCGTTTCTTTTATAACGAGTCATAACATTATATTTGAACTAGAAAACATTTTTGGTCTAATTTACTCGAATTAATTATTCGTTTCTGCGTCAGTTCAAATTACTTCTTCACATTATTTAAACATTTATCTTGTACCTGAGACAAAACCTGTTGAGCTGAGCTGTGTTACGCACAGGGGATAGTGAGGTGGCAGGTAGGACTGAATGAACGCGGGTCTTGTTGTACACAAATAGGCCACATAATTAATTAAATAAATAAATAATTAAAAAAAATAAGCATTCATTAGGTGGATTTAACCCTAGCTCATACTACGGGACTCAACGAGTCACTGTGGGTGAAGAAATAGGAGGCTACCGCGTTTGATCGTCTCGGTCTTTGTACCCTTTCACTTATCCCCGTCCCCTCCTCCACAGTAAATGGGTACAAGTGGAGCTGGTACGAGTGTACTCAGTAACAGCGCCACAATTTCGGGCTGGCAGGGTATAAAAGATGCCGATTCAATTGGGCTTGGTAAAAATTGCGCTGATACAACTGGGCTAGGTCTCAGTTTTGTTAGTAGCAGTGGGCAGGGTACGAGTGATTCGAATGAGCTTGGTAAATAAAGCGCCAGCTGGATTGGAATATGTACCTGTTTTAATAGTAGCAGTGGTCGAGGTACGAGTTGGCTTGGCAAGAAAAGCGCCGGTACGACTTTCATGGGTACGAATTTTGCTAGTAATAATGAGCAGGGTACGAGTAAAACAAATAGGCTTGATAATAATTTCACTGGAACGAGTGGGCTAGGTGCGGTGTGGTGGGTGGGTTGGTCCTAAAGGATAATTTACGTGCCATCATTTATGGTCTAATTTAAGTGTGATATCAGGTGGGTTGGCTGGTCTTAAAAAATAATTCACGTGACATCATTTGTGCCCTACCCCTAAGCCGTTTACTTAATAATTAGGTGATGTATATGGTGGATTAATTGGCTGTAAAGTATAATTTACGTGATTTCATTTATACACGCAACCCCTAAGCCGCTTACCTAATGTTAATTTAATGACAGGTGGGTGAAGGGGTGCCATTTTCTACGTTAATAATTTCAACCTGGACATTTCGATTTCCTACCCACGAACAAAACAACACCAGAACATTTTCTTACTAGAGTAAAGTAACTGAGCACGTATATTCTGATAATTTCATAGCTTTTCGTTTGGGTTTTTTTTTGGGAAGTTGATGTTTATTTTGGAGCAAAACAAAGGTATTTCAATCAAAGAATATAATTGTGCTTAGTTTGTTTAGCATAGAGACAGCGGTTATTTTTCTTTACACTTTTAATTAGGAATTAATTGCTTGTTCCCCGAAGGCTCCCATTTTCGATTTTCCTATTTTTCTGTTTTCTCCCGACTCTTATTTTGCTATAATACTAATTTTGGGTTCGTTCAAGTCCTGCTATTAAAATAAGTTGCATATTCTATCCGACCACTTAGCCTTTCCGCCTTTCCACCATTTGTATTTCTATACGAATTTTGTGCCTGGATTATTTTGAATGCGAAATTTCCACTATTCTGTTGTAGCTCCTCAGGCTAAGTGTGATTGAAGATTGGGAGCCGTGGAGATTAAGTGCTGTAGGAAGTAACCAAGTGTCAGGACGACCAGGATATTGTAAGGAAGGACACTGTTTCCCCTGTTTGTGGTCTCATTGCGGGTTTGAACACTATCCTCACCCACCCCAGAGGAACGACCCGAACGTCTTTCAGGTTCATTAAGATCTTCTGCTGCAATACGACTTCTGATATGCAAACTTCCTGCACTGTCTGGAGTGAGATTTATTGTTATGACAGAAAAGCGATCGCTTACACGGTTGAAATTTCTGTCACAAATTTCCTTGACGCTCAAAGTCTTCTCCGACACTAGCTCGTCATTAGGCTTCCTCCTGTACAGTTTAAATTTGAGATTCTGCGTGCAAACAAAAAATAATACTTGTATAATAAATAACTACGCAAGGGGTGGAAAGAGCGTCGAGACCAAAATAAGATATTCAGGACACTACATATTCAAATTGTAATGTAATCGGAGCCAGTGCACCCAACACGACGGACGACGGTCTCTGTATTTTGTCTTGAGCCGTCCACCACTTTGAGTCGGTCGTCGTAGTTTGTAATTCAGTTTTTGAGAACGAAAGATTAAAGGATCTTTGCGTACGTACCTTGTCGGAATCTTTAATGTGTTTAAACACAAAATCGGTAGCCCAAACAGGAGCATTTCCAGTTTCGACTTTTGTCGTTCCAATAGAACTAAACTGATTGAAACCTTTTTGCATCAATACGTCGACGAAATGATCGCCCGGGCGTTGACCGCCTTTCCCATCATCCCATTCCGGCAAACCACTATTTTTAAATTCAAATGGAAACAGGAAATATAAAACTTGTCATTTTTGCTACAGCAAGGTTAATCCTAAGTCTCTGGCATCATTCTTCCCATCGCGTTATCCTTATCGTTTCCCAGTACTCAAAGTGAGCAGTGGCAGAGCTTAAACTTGATTTTCTATCTACAATCCACTTGAAATATCATGATCCCAAAAGCAAGTAAATACATAGAACGTTTCTTTGTGAGAAAACATGTGAATGTATTAGTTTGCTCCATTCAAAAACTCGTAATTAACATTTTACGCATCTTTAGGGATGTTGAGATTCATGACTTTAATTCAAGTTTGGTATGACTTAGATTTGGGTCGTTTCCATTCTTCAATGACGACTCAGGATGTGTTCAGATATGTTCAAGTGAGTCTCGAGTAACAAAAAAATCAATGCAAAATATAGTTGATTAGGTGCGTGAAGGTGCTGAGATGGGAAACGGACAATGATTGAGCTTACCTGGCTTCCACGCCAACGTTCAACGTATACGTTACCCATTCAACGGCTTGGCTTCTCATTACTCCCAGAGTGAGACACAAGAACAAAAAATTGGCAAGATGCATTTCGAATTCTCTGCCTGGTTTCAGTTGGAAACTGGTGGGCGCTTGATATTGGAGAACAAAGAGTATTTTTGCTTTTTAAGACGAGGATGATGAAGATGTAGTTATTTTAATCCTGGACTAAAAATGAATTTAATTCAGGCAGCCATCCATCACTTCTACACGTTGCGACGTTGCGACGTTGCGAGGAATCAGAATGAGGAGAAGTCTGGAGAAGTGCCTTATTTAATTCCTTCCTTCACTCGCCACACCTTTTCTACGAATGCCGCAACTCCTGTTTAATTCAAACGTGTAAGAGAATCTTGATCCACAGATTCCACTTTCCAGTTCAGTTTCTACTTTTCTCAGCGCGCTCACCCCCAAAGTACTGAGAAAACATTATTGGTTCCGAAAACTATTGCCCGCTCGTAGAATTTACAAATAACAAAATGTTTTTAAAATTAAAAATATTCTGAAACAAAACAAGTGGGAGAAGGAAAGTTGGACTAATGAGCGACGTGGAAGTAACCATGGGTCATGCTAACATGCCAACACTGTACGAAGTAAATTGTCTACAGTAGGCATTCCTACTAATTTATTGTTGTGATTTAGAATTTCAAAATTATGAAATAAACAATAATGATGCCAAAAAAAATAAGAAAACAAGACTGAATTAATCAATTCAATATTCAAAATTAAAATATTACTAGCAGGGTAGTAACCCGATGGGTTGAAATTAAATGATGGCATCATCTATTCTTCACTTTTAGCTGTTACATTAAAGAAAATGTTGCATTGATTGTGGTCAAATCGACTTGAGGCTTGTCCGCCATAAGCTTTAATTAATGTCTCCACTGGGCTCAGATATTACCATAAGGTATTGGTAAGGGTAAGTTATGACCAGAGCCTTGCCCGGGTTGCACTATGAAATCGGATTTGCTCGGAAAAAGTTGTGGTGAGTGACTTTTCCCGGGTAATGCTATAGTGAAATACTTTGATCAGCGAGCGGCACGGGATGTTTTACGGCAGCGTTGGCTGGATTAAGCATTTATCAGAGGCTTGCTTGAAATGAATGCGTTGCGCATACTATTAAATTTGTCGAGCTTTGCCCGCATTACACACCTACGGTAAGCTTTAATCACAACCTTGCGCGGCTAAACTTGGACCAAAGGCTTGCCCGGGTTAGGTTTTTCCCGCAGGCGCGCAGAGTATATTTTTACTACAGACTTAACCTGATTTCGCTATGGTCACCGACATGTCTGGGCTCAGTTTTGATTTCAGGTTAGCCCACTGCCACTGCACCCTTTGAGTCTTGAGTGGTGAGGGCGTAATTAGGAGCTACTAGGTCAATTTCCCTCCCCTCCCGCACACCTAGACGTTACTGATGGACGCTCCCTAATTTAAGTATTTGCTTTACTGTCAGGAATAGACTTTTAGAAATATAACCGACATTTATGCGTTAACATGAGCTCAAGTAGTACGCAAGCGTATCTCAATGTTATAGTTAGGGGCGGCTCATGTATTACGTAACGCAGGTTCATGCGAGATATTTTTTCCGATCTTCCACATGTTTTAACATGGTGTTACGTAACGTTTTGAGGTAGTGAGTGGGTCTCATATCTGAACTTGTGACTTTACGTAATACTTGGATGGCCCTCTATCCCACCACATGACCATCATTCAACTTACGGGGTTTAAATCTTCCCCGTAGTGAGGACCCCTGCAGTAAACACTAAACTCGGAGTAGACGCAGCCGCAGCCTCTTGGTTCGTGAGCTACAGCATTATGAAATGGTCCATAAATTATGTCACCCAGATTTTACCTTTTTAGGATCCACCCATCCTCATGTCGACATTTCAACATTACGTAAACAGCTATCGTTAACATGGCATGTCATCAATATCTGACTAGAGCCACCCACCCAAAGCATGACATTATTTATGGACGATCCCTTACAATCTAATTAACGGTAAAAATACCACTATAAGCTGTAGTCTGTAACAGTTTCTGCGGATGAGGGTCACCATAGCTCCTTCCTCCCATTATTTCCATCTCTTGTCATGCACAACCAAACCAAAATTATTTTCTAAACAATCGCACCAACCCTTTTAATTATTTTAATAATAACTAGCAGGTTAGCAACCCGATGCGTTGCGATTAATAAAATGTAATATATATTTTTCAGTTTCAGCTGTTACAGTTACTAAGGATGTGGTCAAATCAACTTTGGGGTTGCCTAGTATAAGCTTTAAATAAAGTTTCTTCTGGGTTAAGTCATTACCATAGGGATTGACCGCGAACGTTTTGACCAGATACTTGCCCAGGGTAAGCTTTAACCCTAACTTTGCCAGGGTTAAGTTTTTCCCACAGGCGTGGTAGGAGTACCGTATTTCCTCTGATAGTACGCCCCGCGTACTATTCAAACTCGAGGTTCTTACCCCCGCGTACAATCAGAGACCCCGCGTATTAATAGAGTGCGGGAAAGCTATGTTAAAGACCCGCGTACTAACCAATCTGAGACATCTACCCCCGCGTACTATCAGAGACCTGCGCAATATTAGAGACCCGAGTACTATTAGAGAAAATACGGTAGGTTTTGACCAGAACCTTGCTTGGGTTACAGTATGGGATCAGACTTGCTCGGGGTAAGTTTTGATCAGTTACTTGCACGGGTAACGCTATATTGAAAGAGTTTGATCACAGGCGGGCAATGGATAGGTTTTACCGTAGCGTTGGCTTCCAAGGTCGGCTTATGAATTGGCCTACCTATCGCCTCTATCCTATTTTTTTGAAAAATCCTATCACCTACCTATCGCCTATCCTTTTTTCACGATTTTTTGAAGCCTACCTGTTGCCTATTTATACCGATTTGTCTGCCTACTGACTATTTGTTAAAACATCCTATATTTTTTAAATCAGCCTATATTTTGTAAATCAGCCTATTAAAAGCCTATTTTTATAAATAAGCTTTCCTAAATTACTATATAGATGCGATAAAATAATTTTTTTCCCAAATGCTGAAATAATTCGAAATTTTGCGATACAAAAAAGGTAAAAAATGCACATCATAACTATTCAGCCTCCCAGGCAGAATTTCTTGCCTACCTAGCCTATTTTATTTTTTATCTTTTCAATTTGCCTGCCTATTGCCTATACAAATTTTTTTTTAAATTGTCGGCCTGCCTGCCTATCGCCTATATTATTGCCTATATTAAAGGATAGGTGCCGACGTTTGGTTGGCTGGCTTAATCATTTATCACAAACTTGCCCAAAGTTAATGATTTGCCTTACCAGTCGCATGCCATTATATTTGCTGAGCCCGGAAGCTTGCTCGGTGTAAGTTTTTTACAGAGAATCACCTGAATTATGGTCGCGGACGTGCCCAGGGTAAGCTTCAATTACAATCTTGCCCTGACTTAGCTTTGATCAAAATCTTAACCGGGTCATGGTTTTCCCGCAGAAGCGCTCTGGGTGTTTTTTGACCAGAAACTTAGCCTGATCATGGCTGGGCTCATTTTTGATTTCAGGTTATCCCGGAATTGAGGTTTTAAAATAATGCGGGTTTAAACAGTCATTTTTACGCAACGGGTAAGTAAAACCTGATTGTGCGTCTTTTGTGCGATGTAAAATTTACCCTATTTTGTTCAATATAATATTTTACTTGGAACTGCTGATGTACAATTTTATTGGATCACAGGTTTCGAAGGGGTTAAGACTTTACGATAACCTTGGCTTGCAGACGCGTTAAATGGCACCATGAAAAGTGCAAATAGTTGAAAACTGAAGCGCACACAACGTGTAGTGGCTTTTAACAGGGGCCATCTCAAGCCCCATTATTATGCGTTTTTAATTAAGAGATAAAACAATAAATTACTAGTACACAATACTGTTAGGGAAATATTATTACAAAGCTTAGCGTTGACTTGAGTGTAGGTAATGTACTGCAGTGTAGACATAGATACGAAGATAAAATTGAAGTGGTTGAACAAAATTATTGTTATTATTTTTATTAACAATTTCTGGCCAGGTTTCATTTTTTTATTGGCTTGAATTTTTTTCCTCTCTTTTTTATTGTGTTCATTTTCGAATAATAATATTTGTAATGAATGAAAAATGAATGAATAATCAAGCTCTGTACCAATCAGGACCCGGGAATTTAAAAAGATTTGAATCGCCAGGCTGTGATTGGTGCAGAGCTAAAAAGTTAAAACGTGAATAATTCAAAAAAGTGTCAAAACGCTAAATTTTCCACGACAAGGTTACCCTCCGCTTAACCAAGGGCTATTTAATGATACCCCAATAAGGGGTAAATTCCTAAAACTGTAGGGGGAGTCCACTGTATAAGGCTGCAACCCCCCATAATACTGCACGCGTTAAAAGATTAAATTAAAAGATTAAATAAGAGATTTCATAATTTTTGATATTTATGCGGAATCAGCTAAAGAGTGACAACTACGACTCCTTACTCCTTACCATCTCAGCTCACAACACTCACCACACTCTTCAGCTAACTGAATTTCCATAAAATGGAGGAGCAACTTTTACTCTAATGTTTTCATTCAAGAAGGAAAGACGTCAAGCTTATTCTCTCCTGAATTTTCAACTGAATCAAGGTTTGAAGGAGAATTTGTGTGTCAACTGGAAGCATTTGAATAGTAAAAGAGTTTATTTGTAAAAAACTAATCATTACGAAATAAAATTCTAATAATTTGGTTTCTATTTTAGAAACAGTTTCTATTCAGACACAGAAGGAAGGAAGTTAAGGAATAGGAAAAGGAAAATGAAGGGAATCCTTGGGGTAATAATGACTGGAATCTTTTGGTTTCTTGGACTCGTGGCTACCATCTTATTGGCTCCCGGCCTGTCTCGGGTTGCTGCTGCAGGGGAAGGTGCATCATGCGCGACACACGCGGACTGTGGAGGTGCACCCCTTCGTTGCAAGAGAATGGATGGAAATAGTGGTGCGTTAATATATTTAATTTATCTTTTAACTCTTACCCGTGGTTGTAAAAATACACAAAATATCGTTTAAATGGCGAACTGAACAAGATTTGAATTATATTTATTATCACGTCATTTATTTGCTCACATGCAGTTTGATTTGATCTATTTTTCCAGTTTGCAAAACAGTTATTTTTCCGAAGATCACTAAGACGCTCCCAGCTGATGACCCGAATAGTGTGGAGAAAAGAAAGGAAACTTTCAAGAAAAACAACCCAAACTTCGATTATAGCCCAAGCAAGCCATAATAATTATCACGCTTCGTATATTCCATTCCCTCACACAACATTCCACATTCCCTTATGTAACAACATTTATTTTTGAGAAATATTTTCCAAATTATTATGTAACTCAACAATCAAACTACCAATATTTGTAGCGTAATTTGTAAATTAAGTAAAGTAATAATAAAGAATCTCGCAAATATCTCATTGAGATTTATTCCCCGGCTCTCACTTTGACTCACTTATTCCCGTACATCTCGTGTTGGATAACGTTTTTTTTTTCAATCCGGCGAATCTGGTTGCTGGCAAAAAAATCCTCCAGAAAAATCCGCTACTCTTTTCACGACCATGCATGACCAGGCCAACCAAATAATTTTATTGTTATTATCTCTTAATTAACGCGTGCAGTGTTATGGGGGGTTGCAAACTCTTACAGGAAACTCCGCCTACAGTTTTTGGAATTTACCCCTTATTGGGGTGTCATTAGACAGCCCTTGGTCAAGAGGAGGCTAACATGGTCTTGGAAAATTTGACGTTTTGACACTTTTTTGAATTATTCACGTTTTAACTTTTTAGCTCTGCACCAATCACAGCCTGACGATTCAAATTTTTAAAAATTCTAGGGTCCTGATTGGTGCAGAGCTTGATTATTTATTCATTTTTCATTCATTACAAATATTCGAAAATAAACAATAAAAAAGAGGAAAAAAATTCAAGCCAATAAAAAAAATAGAACCTGGCCAGAAATTGTTACTACCTATCTACATAATTTACCGGATTTTTCTCGATATCGAAATACTTGACGAATTTCAACGTGTGATATACCATTAGAAAGGTAGTGACGAGTAGATTTTAAATAACGCAAAAGCTAAGAGTTTATCGAAAAAAGTTTCCCATTTTTTTCAAAAAAACCGTTACTTTTCTTGAAAATTCCGCCTAAAATTTTTATTATGCGTCGACATCCTAAAACAAAATACCCGTTTTCCTAATTTTTAAAGGG
>JAQFZE010004375.1:0-11335 GCA_034695245.1 Dicyrtomina saundersi
CTCGGATCCGGATTTGGATTTGATCGAACAAAAGAGGGGAGTCGGTGACCGTACAATTTTAAACTGAGACTTTCCTGAGGGGGCTCATCCCCGATTTGTGGAAGGTATGCATTATTTGTTGTCGTTCCTGACGACGTATGATCTTGCTTCAGGAAGTAATTATTACGTTGATGGTCCCGCTTTATATTAAGTTGCTGCTGCTCACTATTAAAGATCTCTTGCTGGACTTGCGCGTTTCGGATTCGAATAAAGCTATCACGCTCAAGCGCGGCGCGCTCACGTTCCCGATTCTGGTGCTGTTGCTCAGCTATAAAGTGGTATTCAATTTCTGCTTGCGCTTGCGCAGTACGATCTAGCGCAGAACCTGGACCAGCTGGAACTGAAACTGGTCGACGGTTGAATTGACTTCTGTCAGCAATCACATTCAGAAGGTTAGGGCGCCGATGTCGACTTCCAAGCGGAATGATTGGCGGGTTATTCTGAATTTCAATCCTCCGCCTGTCAAGTTCCTCAGCTTCCAAGGGGCTCAGCTCTGGTCTGTCATCGATAAGTCCAAGACGACTTGGGTTTTGAATTGGGAACGGATTTCTACCAATTGGTAGTGCTCCAGCTCCAGGTCTTTGTCCTTGTCCTTGTAAATGCGGCCGATCCGCTCTACGAACCACTGGCTGAAAACCGTTTTCATCCGCAATATAATCGACTTGGATGGGGATCCCTTCTGGGGAGATGTACGAGTAGGACCCGCGAATGACTTGGACGCCCTCAGGATTGATTGGGTTTGGTTCCTTGAGAAAACCTAACTGGTTCACTTTCGTCCCGTCGGAGGACTCGAAACCCCATTGGAAGTCCCCAGTCCCGGGATTTTCAAATGTGGAGTAGAGCGTCACAGCATTTCGACTGATGTGGCTTTGTCTCTGTGTTGAGATGGCCCTTTGACGTAGGTGGAGGGAATTACGAAGGAATTCATCAGCATCTTCTGGTCCAGGTCCCGATCCAGGTCCAGATGGAATATCATTTAGTGGTCCGGCTCGCAACAACTCAGGTGTCGGCTGTCGCTTTTGCTTGATTGTCCCGTGTGACCTAATTTGGGGCTGAGGCAATTCCCCGCGTCTTACCGGGGTTGACGTGGCGGTTGCATCCGTCCATGAGACAGACAGGAGGAGTAATTCAAGGCATATTGTGTTCTGTATAAAAATTAAGTACAGTATTACAAATTTATGATTAAAAAATGCACGAGCCTGTAATAGTACGCGGGTCTCAAATTGAGAGGTAGGAATTAAAACAGTTCATGGGATAGTGCAGTATGATCAATACTACACGGGTCTTGGAGGTTGGAATTTGAATAGTTCACAGTAATTCACTGGTTTACTATTAGAGAAAATACGGTGTAAAATTAGTAAGAATTTAAAAACTCAGTTCCGTATTTTGGTATTTTGGTATTTTAAATTTTATGACGTAAGCTTTAAATAAGGAATTTGTTTTTAAAGCTAATTTGTATAGTAATAAAATTAAACCATTATTTTGACCACTTAAATGGAAATCACCATTCAAAATTCTACAATTTCCCTACTGTAATATTAATGGGCAAAAACTTCTTGATTTTTGAAAATCTTATTTTCTCTAATTAAAAAAAACAGTAGTAGATAATTATGCAGACTTACAAATAGCACAGCTTTAAAATTTTCACACAATAACAACAACATTTTGTTTTCCTGATTTCCAATTATTCCAATGTTAATAAACAGCTCCTAAATTTAAACTGAATTAATGTGGATCAACGCTATCGTCTTTTATAGCTACTCTCGTTTTCCGTTGTTTCATTCAGCCGAATAAACTTTATTAATGAAATATTGTTTTCATTTTTCATGTTTTTAAGCTGTACGTAATATGTAATATGGATGAATGAATGTGTAGGTAATTATATTATATAGTGATAATACATATTGGGATGCGTGAGCATTATTGTCTGGGCATACAGTTATTAAATACGAGTACGAGTACGGACGATTAAGTAGCGAAAAGATTTTTTTGGACACTTCCAAGATGCTGAGATGCCGATACAGGGATACTGATGCAAAATATAGAAAGATAAAAGCACTAATTTGTGATTTGAATAATGGGCATTATTAGTAATTAAATACTGGAGTATAATTACAGCTATTAATATCACTTGTCGCACACGTTACTACACCCACTCGTAAATTTCCTTCTCTTTACAGTACAGGCATTCTATATGGTATGTGTTTTACATAATTAATTATAAGCTATGCAAGAAGCACACACGGCATTATAAAGTCACCGACAGGAATACTATATAATTATAATTATATACCAAAGTCCTGTTGTTCTGTATAGCTATATAGCATAACGCAGTTTAGGACAGCGTGCAGTATAGTTATAGTTATAGTAGCAGTTAGTGTAACTGCATGCGCTAATGCTAAAATATTCTTGGCAAGCTTTTTTTACACTTTCTTATACCCCTCAGAGACTAACACATGAGCTCGTAAATTATTGTAGTTCTTCAATCCCTCAGTCAGCATCTTCTTCATACAGGCAGATTTCGATTTCAGATATTCAGATAGTCTACGGTGTTGGTGTTAAAACAAAGGATGATGATGAGTAGTGAGTATATAATTAAATAGGTGATAATTATGTGCAAATATTATGCCTAGAATTATTTAATACGCTTGTGGCTCGTGCCGTAGTGGTGTGCCTCTATTTACCGTTCATCCTCCGCACCCCTTCATTTTGGCATTTTTCAAGTCGTGTGAATATGAACACTGTATGCAAATCTGTCTAATCACGGAGATTAACCTTTGCAACAAAGTGTAATCTGTAATTTACACGTAAAGGACATCATTCGAAATTGCAACATACAAAATTCTCTTTCATCGTGAAATAAAATTAAAAACAAAGTAAACTCTGTTTAGAATTTCCAATGCTAACACTATACGATACATATATGTAGTAATGTTAGGAAAATAGTAAATATGGAGATAGTTAATAATCTATTTTTTGTTTATTATATTTTCTACAAATTGCAATACTGTCGATTTGAATTGTATGTTAAGTAGACAGTGGATTGGTTTACATTATGCGTGCTGCTGTTATTACACACATGCAGCGTAGTTACAATGCGCTCGCTGATACATTTAAAGGGATAGTACAGTACGTAATTATACAGTACAAATGTACAGTGCAAGTGTTATATAAATGGGATAAAAAATCTTCATCCTAATCATGCATGGTTATTTAATGCAACTTCCATTCTAGTTTTTTTTTTGCAATAATTGCAATAATTATTAATAAGTTCTATTTTTTGAGCTGGCGCTCACATGACTCAAAACCAAACCAATATCTCCTGTTTAATTTCGCATACCGTAAATGTTCGAGTAAGCGCTGGGTCTTAAATATGTGCTGGGCTGCCATTTCAAAAAAATTATAAAAACATTATAAAAATTATTATAATAAAAATAATTAATTAACTAATTAATTCAATAAAAATTATTGATAATATTACGTAATTATTCAAGACCAAGACCATGGATTAGTACTTATTATTAAAATATGTGATATTACTGATATTAAATATTCACTCACGCTTTTTTATGTGGCGTAATTCCAATATTAGTAGACAAAACATGGTCTTAATAAATTAATAAGCGCGTGTATCAGCATCACCTACTACATACGAAGGTCGTTCTATAAGTACATCACTACATACGAAAATATCATGTATTTCACTATTAGCAGTGCATTAACTATATAATTAAACCTATATCAGTAATGTTATTGTTATCAATAATGGATTGGGATATGGACTGAATTTGCTTCAAAATAATTTAATTAATTACACAATTTTCCCATATTCCGCTCTACGTTCTACATCAGCTGTTGTTACAATTTACTACATAACCTTGTTTATCCGCATTTCTGCGTAGCGTTATTCTGTACTTGAATAATTTTACCTGCGCTTTCCATTTCAACTACAGATATTTTCAGTATTTTCTGTGTAGTATGTCATTGAATGAGACTCGAATTAATTATTTCTATCATTTTTGCGTAGATGTTTTGAAAGTAATGTAGTCATAAAATCTACAGTCAAACGCCAGGCAGAAGGACTATAGCATGCTAAGCTATTACTAGCTCCCTTAACGGGAATTTGGATAAAAATAAAAATTGTACTGAGCATTAGCTTATCGGTAGTAGTAGGTAGTAGGCTGCTGCTGTTGACTGTGTTAATTTTTAGAATAAGATTTTATACCCAGACCATTACAGATGCTCAAAGATCATATCATCTAAAAATGGCGAAAGTATTATTTATTTTGAGTGTGGCCATTCTCACAACTTTATCTCCATATGTTATCAGTTCGACATCATCTTACAAAGTTGGAGATCGTATTGAAACGGACAAAGCCAACGGCATCGACAGGACTTTCACAAACGATGAAATTCTCAAGTTTGAAAAACATTTGGATAGAATACATGAAAAAGGTCCACTAGATCCGCCATCCGCACCAGAAACCCCGGCACCCCCCACATTGCCACCCCCATCCCTTGAGAATGTGCTTAATGCAGACAAGACATTTGCACAACTTACAAATGACGTCATCCCCGCCTATATTAAACAGACTCGGACCTGCTCAGATCTTACGTTCTACGTTCGGCTTTTAATGGATCGGGTGAGATTAATAATTACCTACCTACACTTTAAACCATTTTACATTAAAGCGCGCGCGCTCGAGCTCGCTGCGCCATTTTAAATTTCTCGCTTGAAATTGCGCTTTACTCTAAAAATCTCACAAACATGAAATTAAAACTTCTATGGCTAGATTCGCACTGGTGGAACTTTGCAAGAAGTAGAGATTCTTTTTCAAGGGGTGTGTACCGCAGGGCGACAGCCTCTTGCGATTTGCGCCGGACTCGCCACGCGCCTTGTCCCGCCCTTGTACTTTATCGCCAAGGAGCGGAGTGACCTCACACCTGAGATTTTTGTGGGGGTGGTTTTTCAACATGTGGGCTGTCCCACCAATGACCGTTACATTGAGTGGGAGGTCAATGACCCGGACTCTGACCGTGTTGCCAATACTACTGGGAGTAGTAGTGAAGCCATAGCAGTGGAGGTGGAGGGGGACGGGGAAGAGGAGGGGTTACAAGTTAAGTGTAGGAGGGGCCCAAAACGCCCCCTAAAAATCCTTCATATGACGGACATCCACGTGGATCCACTGTACAAAAACGGTACAAATGCAGCTTGTGCGAATAAAATTATGTGCTGTCATGACACTGATGGGGAGCCAGCCAATAGCAGTGTGACTGCCGGGCCGTATGGTAGTGGACTAAATTGTGACATACCTTTAAGAACCCTGGAGAGCGCTTTAAAAAATGTACAAGAGGTCCATCCGGACGTTGACGTTTTCTACATGTCCGGGGATCTCGTCCCACATAATTTGTGGTACACGAATCGGCAGGATAATTTGGATACTATTAAACTTGTGTCGGATACTATTAGAGCCTACTTTCCTAACACGACGATTGTGCCCATTTTAGGAAATCATGAACCACATCCGGTTAACATGTAAGTTCCACGTGAAGGCTTTTTACTTTTTATGTACGCGCATCCTTCATTTTAAAACCCCCGCCAAAAAGTTAATTTTAAAATTTCGGTTTTTTAAACAGGTTCAGCCCCGTAAAAGTTCCGGACGAATTATCAACTCGTTACATTTTTAACGGAACTTACGAAAGTTGGTTAGACTGGATACCGCCAGAGGCCGCGGAGGAATATCAACGTACTGGGCACTACTCGGTTACAATTTGGCAGGGTTTCCGGATATTAGTTTTAAATACTAACCTTTGCTTTGGGTTCAATTTGTGAGTTCACATTTTTCTTAAACTGAAATTTCGAGCCAATTAACAGTAATAATTTTTCACTAGAACAATAAAATTTCAACATTTTTTGAATTTCCGCCTTTTAACATTGGCACAGCTGGCAACTCTACAGTTTCAACGACTTCAAAGAACAACTACGTTGGCTCCAGTCCGAACTTGAAAAATCGAAGGAATTAAACGAGAAAGTTCACATTGTAGGTCACGTCCCTCCAGGCTACCTCGGCTGTTCAAAAGTATTTAGCCGAAATTACTACAAAATTGTGGCCAACTACTCCTCCGTAGTCCGGGCTCAGTTTTTTGGCCATCTCCACGTGGACACGTTTCGCATCTACTTCAACCCTCAGAATAAAAAGATCCCGGCCACGACACAGTGGATATCTCCTTCCCTCACCCCTTATCATATTAATAATCCTGCTTATAAAATCTTCTATGCTCACCCGGACACCCTTGACATTCTAAATTATGAGACGTACATACTAAATCTGAAGGATGCGAATGAATTTGCTAATAATAATGCTATTGAGAGTAATAGTGGAAATTCAAGCGCTAGGATAGTGACTACTGAACCCACGTGGTACAAGCTATACTCAGCCACTGAGGCTTACAATGTCCCTAATTTGAGCGTCGAAAATCTGGCGAAGGTAGTGGATGGCTTGGCGAAAAATGAAACTTTGTTCAAGCAATATTTTAAGTAAGTGCAATGTAACAGTTTTAGTGCATTTTATAAGTTGATTTATTGTGTTTTATCGTGAGTGAAGACTCAAAATAAAAAAATACTCAATATAAAATACTCATTTTAACTAGGACTAAAATGAGCTATGTCAAAACAAATTACAAACGCTAACTAAGTGAGATAGATACGTAAAGTGGTAATGACGGATTTTGAAGAATTGCAAAATGTTGTAATTTCAAGTTTTTGAAAAGCGCAAAAAATTTTTATCTGCATGTTTTTTGAAACGTGCAAAATGTTTCGTTTTTATGTTTTTTAAAAAGCGCATAATGTTTTATTTGCAAAGATTTTTCAAAGTTCAAAATATTTAATTTTCCTGTTTTTTTGTAAAGTGTAAAATGCTTTATTTGCATGTTTTTTACAAAGACAAAATGTTTTATTTACACGTCTTTAAATATTGCAAAATGCTATGTTTACGTTTTCAAAATGTACAGAATATTTTTCCATATAGGTACATGTTTTTGAAAAACGTAAAATGTTCAATTTACACGTTTTAGAAATGTGCAAAAAGTGTTATTTACATGGTTTTAAAAGGTGTAAAATTTTCGATTTACTCGTGTTTGAAATGTGCAAAATATTGCATTTTGTTAACTTAAAATAGATATGTTATATAGATCATTTTGAATCTTCATGTGTATACTTACATATACGGAAATTTATTTTGCAAGTACCAACAATTTTATTTTAATTTTTAATGATGAAACTTTCCATTTAATCCGTATTACATAGATACTACGTCAAGGCAGCAAATTCAAATCAGACTCAAACCTGTAAAGGCTACTGTAGAAAAAAGTTTTTATGTCGCTTGGTTCGACCATATTTTGGGGTGGATGAAGAATGCAACGACGTTCAGCTAAAGGTGGATGGGTCCGTCGTTCCCATTTACGATTCCTATTCTATTTTCTAATCATTCTTAGAAAATTTGAAATTAGCAATTTTAGCAATTTTAGCCATTTTTTAAATTATGTATTCTGAATTATTTCAAATAGTAAAAGCTTGGCTTTATAATGGGATTATTATCGTTCATTACAAAACTTTTCCAGAATTCTATAGATTCTACATACATTATAGAGTCGTCATAAATATTTCATTGCAATTTTGTTCAAGTTTAAAATAATGTGAAAAAATATGCCGTGTATATTTTTTGTAATGTTACATTGTAATAAAATTTAAAAAATGAATACAATAATCTTTGTTCTCAATATTTTCTATAATAATACCAGATGAATCTGGTCGGTCAGTGGTCGTGGTCAGCTGGTCAGGTAAAAAAAAATTAATTACGGTCCGATGAACGTTCTCATAGTGATTTAAAAAAAAATCTAAAGAAAAATTATATTGACATGAAATCAATAATAACTGGATTGGAAAAACAAAATTAAATCTCAAGCAAAATCTACATCCACAATCCACACACATACAACGCCGTACTTTTAACCATGTTTTTTTTTGGCAGAATGATTAGAGAATCACAGGAGCCACCAGTACCAGTAAGTAGCGAGTGACTCCTACCTACAATTCTGCTTTCTGCTGCTGTTTTTTTAAAAAAGAAATTACGAACGAATTACGAACAAGTACCTTTTTTTAACGTTGTGAACCTTTGCCTGCCTTAAAAACTAAATTATTTCGAAAACTTACGTATCGTTTAAAAAAATTAATTGTATCGTTGCATAATTAATTTAGTTTTAGTAGTACACCTCAGAATTGGGCTTAATCAAAAGAAAAGGATAATATTAAAATTATTATTAAACCGGCACCGATACCGATACCAAAAAGTGGCCAAGTATAAAGAAACCAAAAATGGGACAGGGACGTTTTAAATGTGGTTTCATATCTATTTTTCTCATCGCGTCCATCGTACGTTTTCTCTTTATTTTGTTTTTATTTATCTATCTTTTTTAATCAATTTAATCATGATTTTTCTAAATATATATTATTATGAAAAGTGTAATAAGTTAACAAATCTGTGTTTTTTTTTAAACTTTTTTTTAATGCATTTTTATTTAACAGCATATTAAATAAAAATTTAGTACTACGCACTGACTACACTCAGAATACACTCAGAATAATTTAAATAATATCTTTCTCAAAACGCATATATATATGTTCTACCTATAGGCTTTTGGAGTCATTTTATTTATCGATGGTGCGTGGCTACTGGATGGGGTAATTGATTTCTCCAATTACTTTACTGTTCCGATTAAATGGTACTTATTTCCGATTGTAGCTATGCTCGCTGGTGTAGCGCAAGCTGTACTCAGTATCATTGCTCTTGTCAAGACTTGGGTAAGACATGATAATAATACATCCAGCTGTCTTTTTGGTTTCCCTTCCTTTTACATATTACATTTATGTACATAGTTGATGATAGTTGATGTTGATATACTCATATATTATTAAAATAGTTGAACTTTATTTTGGAAATTTTTTTTTTTTGAAGGAATGGAAAATGGTCATGATTTTTCACATTGTTATTGCTGCCCTCTGTGTGGTCGTTATTGTTTTATACATTATGACTCACGACTCCAGCTTTGGTGGCCGCAGTGATAACCGGTCCACGACCGTCTTAGTTTTCAGTATCTTCGACATTATCTTCATCGTCGTCTGCATTATTCTCAAGATGGCAGTCTTCAAATAAAAGCAAATAATTATTTTTATTATACTTAAAATTAAATAGCTGAAGAAATAATGTCCAATTCTTAAACATTTGATTCTTTTCTAAATTTAAAATGTCCGGAAATCTGTAAGTAAAATGCGTCATCCTTTATGGGCTATCAAACTCATCATTATAATATGTAGTTGATATTAGAACAGATTATATTATGACAAGAAATCACAATGACTACAACATAAAAATAAAAACGACAAGCAATAATAATTTTGATGATCCAGCGTCGTCTTTTCCTGCTCTACGATCACGATCGACCGGTGGCGGTTCGACTTTCAAACAGATTTTTTAATTGGCCAGTACCACCACCACTACCACCAGCTCCTTAGCATGAGCCGTTTTAACCCTCTTTCTATACTTCAATCCAACACAGGTGTAATAATTATTAATTGCTATCGAATTTTTAATTACTATCATAGTATCATAGTTATTCTATGTCATAAACACCTTTAAGAATTTTAAGGACATTAGTGAAATCTGGACCGTTTACTTGCAACCAATCACTATATATTAGTAAAAGGTGAGGCTTTTGCTTTCAACTCTATGCATATTGCCGTATGTTTTGTTTTAAACGTATTATGTCGCGATACTGGCCACAAAAGGATGGCGACACTCAATAAAATCAAATATTTAAAAAATTAAAAAACAAGTAAAGGCGCTCCTTTTTATAGTAATTCACTTGTATTGATTAGATTCCAACAATAATGTTTTTACTAATAAATTAAAAATTAAACTGAAGCCATTAGAGTCCAGCAAAAGAAATCTCAAGCAAAATCTACCACGCACCATACCGCTTTGAGTTTATTAGAATAATTTTTTACACTGCCATCGTCAAACGGAAACCGGAGGAATCGAATGTCGGATTTCTTTTTTTTTTATTCTTTAGTTTCGTAATAATAATTTCGTAACCAGCCACAGAATTTTGTCTCATTGTCAGTCTCAATTTAGAAGTTGTCAAAGCAAGTCGTGTGTAATCAGACAGACAGACAGGTAGACAGACAACTGTAATCTGTAATCTGTCCAGTCCACCGTCCCGTACCCCAACGTTTTTCTTTTCTATTTAAGAATATTAGGAATATAAATTACGGCTTACGACTTAACGACCTATTTCTTTTTTCAACTGGGACTGGGAGACTGGGACCGGACCGATACAGGTGCTAGGATTAAATTGAGAACTTAATAATTAATTAAAGTTTAATTCAATTTAGAATTTGGTATTTCATAAAAATAATTCATTATACATTATCTACACATTGCAGTAAGTACAGTAAAATTATTGTCCATCGTACGTTTTTCTGATTTCTTTGTTTTTTTCTTATCTATTTTTTTTTTATCTATTTAAAAATGCGTCCTATATTTTTTTGGAATTTATATTATGTAATTAAATTTACAATGAATTGACTTACAAAATTTATTTAGCAGCAGTTTCAAAAATAATTAGTACTATATACGCTGACTATATACCCGGAAATAAAATTATTATCTTTCTCAAAACGCATATTATATCTACCTATAGGCGTTTGAAATCTTTATATTTATTCATGGTGTGTGGCTACTGCTCGGGGTAATTGGTGCGGCGAAAATCTTGAAAAACACTTCTCTTGCGCCTAAATATAACATTTTACGCGATTGTAGTTTTGGCCACTGCACTGGTCTAGTGCAAGCTGTACTCAGTATCATTGCTATTGTCAAGAGTCAAGACTTGGGTAAGTTGATATTGTATTATTAATAAAATATTCAGCTGCATGTTTCGTTTCGCTTCGTTTTTACATATTACATAATTAGTTGCTACTCATTCATATGGCATAGCTGATAATTTATTTTTTGGAACCAATTGTTTTTTGAAGGAATGGAAATCGATCATGATTTTTCACATTGTTGTTATTGTCCTCTGTGTGGTCATTATTGTTTTATACATTGTGACCGACGAAATCAGTGTGAGCAAAGATGACAGGTCAACGTACACCTTACTTTTGAGTATCCTGGACATTATCGGTATCATCGTCTGCATTATTCTTAAGTTAAAAGTCTTCAATTAAAAGAAAATAAAATTA
>JAQFZE010004376.1:0-11333 GCA_034695245.1 Dicyrtomina saundersi
GGGGGCTAGGGGGCTTTAGCCCCCTCCAGAAGGAATTTTTTTTTAATTGTAGAGATAGGAGCGGCCATTTTGCAATATGGCGGCTTAACATTGTTAGCCCCCACCCCCAGACAAAAATTCTGGATCCGCCGCTGGTTGTGTGGCATATTTTCCACGACTGATACCGGTAGCGGTATACTTTACGGCATGAACTCTATGAATTAATGTGAGATATATGCAAAAATCCAATCCCTCCTCGGACTATTTCGTATCGCGTCTATTCACAATTTAAAAGGGACTTTCTTCCACACAATTCCCTGCATTTTGTAGGCTTTAGCAGACGTCACCACTCATTGTATAATGCTGGAGTGTAAACCACAACTATATATTTTATAGCCTTGGATATGTTTTGCATTATAAGTAGGTACTGATATAATAATAATAGACAGAAATAGAGATTCCTCAATAAGCATAACATTATGATCCATGCACAATAAAACCTAAGCTTCGGCCCTTGACTGTGTAGTGTATATCGCTACTGAACAAGAAAAATTGCCCATCTCCAATTTTCACTAATAATAGCAAAACTGCCGTTCTTCAATTCACTTTAAAAGCAAAATTGTCCATCTCCATTCTAAAGACATTCTAAAGAATGTATTTAATTGTGCATAATTTTTGTCGGAAAAATAAGCAAGTAGGTATTTCGTGTTGCTTATTATTGTGCTCAGAAACGAATTTATGCACTATTTAAGTCAAAAAATGGAGATGGGCAATTTTGCTATTAGTGAGAGTTGGAGATGGCCAATTTTGCTCCTTCAGTACCGATATATATTCCATGCATTTCTATCTAAAAATTAGATAGAAATGTTCCATCTCCTTGAGGACGTCGCAATGTTGCATCTACTGGTTATGACAGCAGGGAAAACGAAGCTTGTAAGCTTTTTTACTTATCATTAGTTAGATTTGGCTACTGGCCAATGATAAAGGAAATAGTGCCTGTCTATGCGTGAGTCAGGTAACAATTAGTATTATGTATAATTGCTTTGTATTTCACAGTGGATATTCTATGGCCAAGGGGCTCCACAACTCTGCATTTCTGTGTATGTAGAACTAAAGTTATGTTCATATAACATAGTACAAAAAAGCCAGACTCAAGACTCAAGAGCACTCGACACTTGAGGCTCCAGAGCCTGCCTGGAGTTTGGAGCTAGCGTGTGAGTCGGTGTTGGTGTTAGAGATGCGATGGGGAAGTTTTATTATAGACTGTGAATGAGGAGAAGCATGAATGATGAGTGAGGTTATTGAGATATTTTGGGAAGGAGAAGGAGAGGAGCGAGAGATGAATTGGAGGGAGGAGGGTTTTCTACGTTGGACGTCATTGACGGCGGTAGTGATGTCGATGTGACAGAGGCATAGGGTTCTATAGGTGTAGGGTGCACAGTACACACTACACCTTTTCACTTCCTACAACTTTCTCTCAATCAGCCACGATTTACACAGTCTCTCCCGCGAATTCCTACACCTATGTTCACATTCCTCCTCTTTTACTTACTATCAACATTGTAATAATTATACATGTATATAGATGGAGCTAAGCCCTATGTAAGTCTGTGCTCTCACCCCCTCTCCAGCTACATGTGCAGATATGCATATGTCCTGTCGACATAAATTGTGCATGTACAGTACAGTCCAGAGTCGTACATATCTCCCTCCTTCAGCTTCTGTATCTACGCCTGCTTCTGGCTTCTGGTTTATGGGCTGTGTGAGATATGCACTAGATGTGGTCTCATCGATCCGGGGAAAATACCTTTCTCCATTCTATAAACAAAGCACTATGTACCTATAAACTAAATAGCAGTAGTGAGGGGATCTATATGTGAAAGTAGTAAGCTCTGTGTGGATTTATCTGTATTTCCATTATGTACTATATGTATAGGCTGTGCTGTGGAGATAGAACGACGACCACGACGACGCCCGGCTCCGGCTCTGACAAGTACGTAAAGTGACTACGGTCTAACAACTCAACTCTTGGCGTCATCCTCGATGACGTGGGTTTTTGGGTGGAAAAAGCTTCATTGACGTCATGTCGACGCTCGTACCATTCCACTTTCTACTTTCTCATTTCCACTCGTCTCCACTCCGTCTCTCCATGCACCACCAGGATACCAAATCCAAACCAAAGTCAATGGAAGGAAATGTAAGAGAGATGGAGAGACTTCCCCGGCCTCACTCCACGTGCTTTAGCTAGCGAGAAAATGCTTTCTCTCTCTCTCTCTTTCTTGTTTTTTTCCTCCACGTCTCTGAATATGTTCCAATAGCGTCTATCTCCAGAAACACGGGCTGTTTCATAGTGCTTTCTCTATATGAATGTCCGTGCCAATGACAGTGTCCAGTGTCTAATGCAATACTACACTCTGTGTGTCTCCATATACGGATTATTATCTAGAATCTATTAATGTAATCTAGACTTTCTTCCTCTTTGTATCTCGTATATTTCTAGCCCCTACTCTATAACTAGAGCTCGGAGACAGGCGGAGCTGGCCCTGTCCTCCGTGACTTACACATGATCTGTCTTGTAATTATGAAAGTATACCGCCGAATTATGTGGAAACAGAAGCAGGGCCAGGACCAGAACCAGATAACCAGACCACCAGCAGATTAGCTAGCAGCTCCAGTGGCAGTCAACTCACCCCTTCCTATACCATACATTATCTTAATGGACCATTATCTCACTCTGCCATATGTACCTATGCATGCTATGTCACTTCAGCATACATTTGTGTATATCTTGAGCACGCTTTCTACACCAAAAGAATACAGAGCCATCAATGATCAGAATGGGAATGATGTGTCTGCTACTTTCTGTATCTGATGTCTCCTATTGTTCCACGCTGCCCCATTCGGGTTTTAGTCAACATTAAGATTTAAATGACTCCAGTGCAGCGGTGGAAACCAGTGGAAAGTATATCATGAGGGAAGTGAAAGGGACAGAATGTGAGGTGAGTATAGGAGACATATATATTAAATCCAGGGCTTAGTACTGACTGCTTACCTGGCACTTTAAAATGTTGACGTTGAAATTTTCAATTTAACAAAATGGAATATATTTTTTTTAATATATATAGGTATGTAGCTTATGGATTTATTCTTGATTCTGCTAACTGTCGGCTTTCTTAGGTTAGGCTTGTTGGCCTAAGTTGACGGCTACGGTTCACACTATAGTAGACACTGCAGGTATAGAAATACGCTCTTCTCGTCTTAGGTACTTGTATTAGTAGGTAAGTAGTAGGTATATATCTTATTTGCTGTAGTTTATTTCACAGGTACAACATTACTTGACTTTTGACGTTATAAGATTACTGCGAATACAACTTTAGCATGTTCCTCTGGATTGAAGTATTGAAAATTAATTGGTATATATTATATACTCTGGTTGGAAATCACATTTAAAATTGTCACAGCTATGGAATATATAAATATAATCTCAGTTTTTTTTACAGTATGGGAATTCCTGTATGTATTTCTTTGGATTGGTGTGAAAGGCAGGAGAATCTAATTTGGCATGTTGTTCCACACTTTTAGGAAGGGATGGTTGCACAGGTGGTACCTATATATCTTGGAGTATATCTTATATACTTAGTGGCTATAGAGAGGTAACAGGTTGGCCTTTCCTTGTAATTTTTAATCAAGAAATATTCATCTTAATTTATTCCTTTTAATTGGTTTTGGATAATTTTGTTTCCACTTTTTTAAATAATTATTTTGATTTCTTCCCTATATTTTTAGGACTACGCCGGCGAAGCTAGGTACATAGGTACTTGATGTATATACATATATAGTAGGTATGTATAGTTATCTTTATAGAACTCTTTTTATATAGGTTTGGTTGAACACGAGATGTAATGACTTTGTATACAGTATACTTGTTTTTCTTCCTTGTCAAGGTACGTTTTATTTCGTTTGTTTCAATGTCTTAATCTTCCATTCATAAGAGCAGAATATTATAAGTATACGTAAAAAAATAAATTGTATCTGTGTCTCTGAACTTATGTGTAATTCAAGGAGGAATTAAAAATAAATCCGAGAACGTCAACACTCAAACTGTTGCTTAGACCGTTGAGACGACGGGAGCCGCAGCTGCAGTTGTCGCTCCTCAAAAAATGCAAATGCAACTTTTTGTCTAATTGACCACAAGTTGATCGGGGAAACCACAACATGTTCCTTCTAAATTTGTGTAAACAGTCCTCAGGCAGAGGCTGGACAAGGGGGATATAATATTGAAATTGTATTATTCTAATTAATAAAATGACTGACTGTACAGATGTAATCTGTAATTTTTATCCGTTCTTCTTGTAATTATAGTTTATAGGAAATATATTTGATTTTTTAAAAATAAAATATAAAGAGATGTGACGCTTATGGTTATATTTGTTGTGTTTAAATTAAATCAGTATTTTGAACTTTTTAATTAATTTGTTTCTCCCTCTCAGGATCTTTGGATATTTAGAAATTTGAATATTTGATAGATAATTAATTTTTGGATGATTCCAAAGATGTTGTTAATGATGTTGATGATAAAGATGGTTCGTTTTGAGAATTGATAAGAGTATGAAGATAGAAATGTGAACTAGAGAAATACATAGAGAGAAAATAGTGCAGAGGACGAGAGGAGAGAGAACGGAGAGAGCGAATGTGAGTTAGGTTCGTCCTGGAGAAACACGTGTAAAGTTTTGAAAGAGAAAATTCAGTGTTTCCAGTATATAAAGAGATCCCGGGACAGTTCCTCTCCCAACCCGGACAATTTCCTCCTCCTCATGACGTCTTTGAGCTCATGGCGTCATCATGTGCGTCATTCATCCATTTGCAGAATCATAGGGAGAGAGAGAGGCGGAGAGAAAGCCCAATGTGGAAGTCAAGCCGAAGCTAAAGCTGAGCCCTTCTTGTTCTTGTCTCGCAAACCCCAAAGCAGAGAGCTTCCCGTCCAAATTATCGATGAGGCACTCAGTCTACTACATGTATGAAATTCGGATTCGGAGAGACAGACAGTCAGGCACTCTCCACTCACCTCAGTTCCATGTTCCTGGTTCCTCTTCATCCGCCCTCTCAACTCCCAAATAATATCCTTCGCCTCCCTCACACAAGCCCAACACACTCAATTTCCAGCTCAGGACTCAAGGCAGTCCTCGTCCATAATAAATGCGCCATGCCTCTACTTCTATCAAATATAATTACGTCCCGTACATATGAAGAGTTTTTAGGCGAACCGGATAAGTCCATCAAAGCAAATTTCACAGGAGCAACGAATAATGAATAAAAGGTGCCCGCATTGTTTTTTTGAACTCAATTTTTTTCTAAGGGTACTGTGACTGACGAAGCGTTGCTACAAGCAGTTTCATAAATCTCGACTGACTCTGTAACTTTTTAGAAAGTTTAAAAAATATTAATTTGTGTACTTTTTCCGTTTTGCCTCAAAATCAGTAACTTAACATGGAGTCAAAGTCAAAAGTCCGTGAGGTGAACTTTTAATCGTTTTGAGTGAAACCAAACGTTTTTAACTTTTAAAATTTTTCTTGCGTAAAATAATTTATGCACGGCAATTATCTTCTCCAAATTACGAAAACACTCAATAGCCAAATTTAAATCAGAAAAGCATGTTTTAAATGGACTTATCCCATTTTTCTAAAAATCGGTTACTAGATTTATTCCGTTTTGTCAAAAAACGAAATATTGGCTATTTTTCAAAACTGCTTTGGTTGAACTTTGACGCTTACCATTCATCACAGTAGCGCGTCTAGTTGAATAGTACATGTAACGCAAATAATCTCAACAATGAAAAAAAGGACTTATCACATTTTGAGAAACAACTCTTCATGCATAGCTATGAAGAGAGACTTGATTTTGAGAGGGGCTCCCTATATGTACATGTATGCTTTGATAAAGTAATAGTGTACAGCACGGGAGCATAATAACAAGTGTAGTAAATGTAATCGGAATGATAGGCTACTGTATTGTTCATGTAGTCCAATTCTAATTCCTGTTCATGTTGCAGTGTAGAGACATGTCATTGTTTTCGAAACGCCTATGTAATCGTTTCCCTCTCTCTCTCTACCAATCCTTTCACCTTTTATTTCCTTTCCTTCCTGCACTTTCCCTTCTCTCACATAGGAGTGAAATGGGAGAGAGGGAGAAAAAACTTGAAAGTTGACATGGAGCTCTCTCTTGATTTGCACAACGACGACGTCGTTGTTCATGACGGTGAAGTTGGGCCGTTGCTGGTTCTGTGTGGTTACCTACCAACCATTGCGTTGTCGTTGTAGTTGTCATTCCTGTTCCCCTACCCCGATGCAAGGCTGGAAGTGAAAACCTATGGTTCTGACTCTGGAGAGTAAAAGTGGAATTGCTCGAGTTGTTGGAAGTTTGGAGTTGGAGTTGGGAAAGGACTCTTTTGCATGGGATCACCAAATAAAATTACTTGAGCTCCCCGGAAAACGATGACGTCGCTAGTTCCATGACGTCATGAGTCCCTCTCTCTTTATGGTGATGTCTTTACTGTACTTTCTACTTTCTCATTTATATTTTTCTACATATGTACACCGACCAATTCTGAGTCCGATTCCGAATCCGACGGCGCTTTTCTCTCCTTTCCTCTTTCTTTTTTCCCCCCGTCTTCCACACTATGCACAATAGAGTCCAAAACGGAATCCAAATCCAAATCCAAATCCCAGTCCCAATCAAAGCCACGGCTCAACGGAGTCTCGCTACCGTCCTCCCCCATATATACTCCAGTATACACATTTACTATTATGGAAGTAATGGTGGTGGTGCCCGTCTTCTCTTCTCTTGGATTTTTTGGATGTATAATTACATTGCATGAAGTGGATGTACGTATAGAATTGCACAAGGTAAAACTTTTTTTCTCTCCTGTCCTCTTCTTGCACTTTCTCTCGCTTTTACTTGTTGGCTTTGGCAAAGGTTTTGTCTTGAACCAGGCGAAAACTTCTCAAGCCATGGCAGTGAGATGTGGGTTCATTTAGGAAATAAAGCAAAGTAAAATAGAAGGAAGGAGAGTGACATAGGGATTATACAGGTAGGTACATATGCCCAGCACTCACATCACATGAACAATGAACATAAAAAAATACAGTGACTGACGTGATAACTATGATAGTCATATGGTATTATGTACGTTGGGTTGGGAGATTGGGAAGCGTGATTATTATTATTATCATAAAAAAGTAGAAAGCAGAGAAAGTAGAGAGATAGACGAAGACGGGGGAAAAGGCAAAGTTGACTCGAGCATAAAATAAAAAAAAACCACGACGTCAGATTCGGAATGGGAATAATGTTGAAGAGTCATAAGTTAGAGAGAGAGAAAGTCGGAGAGAGTTGGGAGTTGGGACTCGGGAATTTCTCCATACTCGGCATTCATTCCATCATCAGATTTAATCACATCACCGGTGGAGAGAGTCAAATCAAGAGTGAAATCACGGAAGGCAGTGATGGAATGAAATGAAGCGGACTAGTACCAACACCGGTGCGGGTGCCGGTACTGGTACTGGTAGAAAGCTGAGGTAAAAGTGTGTGTGCTTCTGTGTGGAGCCGGAGCCCATGACATGTAATCATGGATCTTATACACCACTATTACCATTATGTAGTGCACTGATGTAGATAGCCGGCAGCCTCTTATTTGCCTCTACATATTATGCTATAAAACCAATCAGATTTATTTATGTGTGTGTATGTGTAGACTTCAAGGATATTTTCTATGGAGATAAACTTTAAGTTAAATCATAAGCCCAGGACTTGTACGTTTCACCATACCATATAATTACATAGCTGGGCACTGGATACACTCCATGTAGATGTCAGTTCTAGTTATTTAATGAGAGGCTATATAATGTGTGGCTACATGCAAAGACAGCTTCCCGCTTTCTTTTCAGCTTGAGAGCTGGACTTGGACAATGGGCACGAAACTTCCTCATTATAATGTAGTTTGCACGTGTACATCTTATTTGAAGGGATACTGTGTAGGCATTCATATGCTCAAGATATGAAGAGATTTTTAGCAAAACGGAGTAAATTTTACAGGAACAAGGAATAATGAATAAAAGGTGACTGGAATATTTTTCTGAAATCAATTTTTGCCCACCTACTGTAACTGACGAAGTACTATTACAAGTAGTTTCATGAATCTAGGCAGACTCTTAAAGTTTTTTGAAAATTTTCAAAAATTTTAATTTCTGGACGTGACCCTTTTTGCCTCAAAACCAATAACTTAGCAGGAAGTAAAACTTTTTCGTCGTGTTGAGTGAAACCTAACTTTTTTTAAACTTTTACTTGCGTAAAATAATTTGCGCATGGCAATTGTCCTCTACAAACTACGAAAACACTCAAGAACCAAATTTAAATCAGAAATTCATGTTATAGCTACTTATCCCATTTTGTTATGTACTTACCCTCGCGCGGGTAAGTACATGACAACGCGGCCGCGTTGTCAAAAATCGAAATTTTAACTATTTTAAAAAATTGCTTCGGTTGAGCTTTGACCTTCACAATTCAACACGGTAACGTATCTAGTTGAATAGTGTGCGTAGCTCAAATAATCCCATTTTAGAAAAAAATTGACTTATCCCATTTGGCAAACAACTCTTCATTTATAGGTCTACCCTATTATTTACGCAATTATACAGGGGAAGAAAATGGATGAGGGTGATATATGTATTTTTGATGGTATCGCTAATGTGGCGAGTGCCAAAGCTGGAGAGGATAGAGAGGTATATTTCGATTACATATTGCATTAAATCACAATAATTCCGGATTGCAATGCATGTCTATACAAATGTAGTGTCAAATTAAAGGACCTACGAGACGCGACACTTTCATTCCCTTACTTTGACGTTTCGACTTTTGTTTTTACTTTCACATAATATTCCTCCGGTTTTTTAGGCTTTCATTATGACACTCCTAGCTTCATTGTGTATTGGCTGGTGGGTTGGCTGAGGGTTTTGCGTTCTTGGATACTATCAGTATTTGATATTGCTGAAGTTGTCGTAGATGTATGTTTTGTGTAGTACAGGACGACAATTGTATACTTAATTAATTTTATGTGTCTATCTTTAGCTTGCTTTGCTTACTGTCTCTTCGTTGAGTTCTCAATTGAGAGAATAATACGAAAGGGACAGACGTTATGTGGGAGAAGTCAGGATTTCCTTTTTGGTTCATTGTCAGTCTGTCAATTCGGGATCATGACCATGAGTAGCGGAGTTGTATGTATTCTTCAGCTTCAAACCCTGCCTGCTGTCATAATAATATGAAGGCACGTCTGTCTCTTGTATTCTGTAGTTTTGTTATGGAGTTAAAATTAAAATTGAAAGGGAGGTGAGGAAATTAAAAGTGTGGTCAGAACCAGGACCAGAATTTAGGAATATACACAAATTAATCTTCACTGATTTTATCATTTCTTTCCTATCCTACCATTTCTCTGGCCTCTCACTCTGGCCTATAGTTTTCCCTGGTGTAGAATAATAATATAGAAAAATGTATAAATATTGTTGGCGTAGTCGTACAGGGTCGTGGCGTGGCTCATGGAATAATAGGATACAGTGGCGGATCCAGACATTTTTTTAGGGTGGGGGGGGGGGCAATAATGAGGAGCGGCCATCTTTCAAGATGGCCGCTCATATCTCCACAATGTTAAAAATTGACCTTCTGGGGGGGGGGGCTCCCTCTGGTTCCGCCGCTGATAGTATTAGTATATATACAACATAAATTATGTATATAAGGAGGTATGTCGTAGGTAGAAATAAAGGCCATTTCATACCTGCGCCTATAATCATAACGTGCGTGCATACGGCCCATTCTAATTTACATCTCGCTTCGAATCCACACGAAGGATTATTGAAAATAAATATTCATAAAATTTTTGGTTCGTCGTTGTATATTTTCTTGTTTTTTCTTCATTGTTATTTTCAAGGTTTCAAGGGCTTTAATTTTTTATTCGTGTTGCAAGGTTAATTTTGATTTTATTACACTTTTATGCTGAAGGTATGCGCCTGGTGGTTCTTGATTGGTGCTGGGTCGATTTAGCGTTTAGAAAGCCGGGATGGGCAGTTAGGCTTTTGTGTAATTGCGTTTTCATGATTTCTATTGTTGAGGAGGGGATTGATTAGTACATGTATCAACTGGGAAACTTAATTTAGAGTTTACATTAATGTAAATGGTGATTCATTTATTGGAACGGTGATGGGGATAGGTAAATAGGAATTGATACACTTAAAATTATGATCAGAAAAGACATTACAATGTACGAGGGTAAATACATGGGAAGGGATGGGAAGAGGTCAGTCCGAGTAGTCGGCAAAAAATCATGTGTACTTCTTATGGGATGGTACTGGCACCGGCCGAGACTTTATCTCTGTTTTCACTGCGATCTTGATCTTGAATTCTGCGAGAACAGAGATGAGCTTTGCCGTTTACCTTGGAAGCTGGTGCTGCTCGTGACTACGGTCGCGTACGGTGTCTACAGACGGGAAAATGTAGAGGTGATGTCTTTCTGAGGGTTTTTTCTTAAGTTTTAATGACTTCATGTCAAACCCCAATCTATTTTCCCTAATCTAGTCAACACGGCAAACAATTCTTTCAATACGCGCTTTTATTTCCGCTTATAGGAAAAGAGGTGAACGCCGGGGCTGGTGGACTGTATTCAATATTTATGAATTCGCATACATTTTGTTTTCTGAACAATTTGTAGGAATTTATTGGTTTTTTACTCTAATATAATTGATATAGCTATATCTCCATGCTTCATGGTCAATTCAGTAACGTCAGAAATATGAATTCAATAACGTTATTGATAATTGTATAGTGTTATTCTCACTATGCATTCCATACTTGACGAAATTATGCTTAATAATTTTAGAAAGTAGAGAGTAAATTAGCGGTTGCACTTGCTTGTATAGTGCTAAAATAGTTAAGTATTGAAAAAATTTTAATTTTTACAGTTTTTTTTCCAGGCAAGTGCGATTAAGTGCTAGTCTAAAAACAGTATTATTTAGGGCTGCGGATATACTTATTTATGCGAGGTTTACTTAGTACTAATGCGCATAAAGGTGATTGGGTTTATTTTTTCAAAACTTCAAGTACCTGTATCTTTTTACTTAGCCAACGTACACTAAAGGAAAAGCTGTCATTATACTCCTCTTTTAATACTGTAGGTGCGAAAAAATACTCACAAGGAAGGGTCAACACATGTGCGCCGATTTTCAACTTAAAATTATTCACGTTCAATAGATACTGGGTGACTGTTAAACGTGTGCCTAATCATTTTTTTCACAGCCCGTTCCATGACCGGTCAA
>JAQFZE010004377.1:0-11333 GCA_034695245.1 Dicyrtomina saundersi
GTCGTTGAGTACCCTGGGTTTGAGTCATTTTTGCATGAGGACTCGAGTACTCAAATTAGTGGAAAATTACTGACTGAGCAGTTCAGTCATCGCGACTGAACAGTGAACATTGCAATATTTTTCAAGTCGTATATGTGTAATAAAATGCATTTAAAAACGATGCATTTACGTTAGAGATATTAATGAAACATTTCGGCAGGACGAAATCAGGCATATAATTTTAAAGCTCTTGAAAAATGTAAAAAAAAAAGTAAATAACTAATATGTAAGTCACCAAAAACGATTAGATTTGAAAAAAAATGACAGATTCTCAATGTATCATTTTTTGCAATTTTCTATATTGTATTATTGCGTTCGAGGAATCCGAGGAAAAACTGACTGTTTGACAGTGTAAAATATAATATATATAGTATAATATAGCCACACCTTGAGCGACAGCTGATATGAAAAAAAAACTATAACATATATATATATATAGCGACAAAGGAGCTAATAGTAACGGGAGAATAATGGCATAATCAAACGATAAAGAATATAAATGTTCTCAATGGTAAATAAATAAGAATGAAGACATGAGTGTAGTATAATATGTACGGAAGTAGTACGGGAATATGGAGGAAGAAGACACAAAATAACTCTCATAGTTTTAGTTGTGCCCACAAAATGCAATACCAATCCCGAGACCCACTCGTACTAAATCATTCCAGATTAAAGAATATAAAATGTTACTCCTCCACCTAAAAGTGTCTAGTTTCGTGCAATATTAATGGTTATTAAGTGATTTACAACTACGTACAAGACCTCCAACACTATGCACACACCTCACCCGTACTGATACTGTGTATATGAGTACTGGTACTGGTACCGGCACCGGTACTGGTGCTATATGGGCATAGCTGAAGCTTCTAGTTTGTACTTTTTGTAGTCCATTAGTCCACTTAACCTCAACGTCCACGTCCAAGTGTATTGCGGATGTAGGATCAAAACCAGCTCTATAGACTCGATAGCTATAAGTTATAGTAAACTCAGCTTCAAACGACAACGACCTGTCTAATCAATTTCTCATTAAATGTACCTGTGTGGAATAGAATTTTTCAACTTTCTCTTTTGAACTGCCTCTAAGCATGATGTGCTTCTTGTTTTTGAAAAAAAAAAGGAAAATTACCTGTATTATACACTTTCATGAAAATTGAAATTTTACGTTTTAGACAATCCAAAAGTTTAAATTTATGGTTGTATTGAACACTTTAAAAAAGTTTCAATTACTTTAATTTTTTTTTATTTTACGCTTTTAAACATGTGTGCGAATTTAAAATTTTACAGCTTTAAAAAGTGTGAATTTTATATTTCACGTTTTTCAAAATGTGTAAATTTAAAATTTTAAGCTTTAAAAAGTATGTGAATTTTATATTTTACATTTTTTAAAGAGTGCTTTTATATTTTTACCTTTTCTAAAATGTGGGAATATTAAATTTTATGCTTTTAAAAATTCATAAATTTCTTATCTTGCGCTTTCCTTCCACACTTCAAAAAAAAAGGTGTGAATTATTGTAATAATGTTTAATTTAGACGCTTTATAAATGATATTTTAGACGTGATCTTGGTACATATTTTACGCCATTCAAAATATTTGCCGTTTGTCATAGCTATACACTACAGTGGATACAAATGGTGGACTTAGAAACACTTGACAGAAATCTTTGCTATTAAGATAATTCTATTTTTTCTATTTATGCAAAACAAAGTTAAGCACAGTGTGAATAAAAATCGTTTCACTTTCAAAAAAAGGAAATTGTCTTTAATTAAATAGCGTTCGTACCTTATTTTCACTAATACTACACCTGTCTCCAGTAGCGGGCGGACTTCGTATTGTAAGCAGTGGATTGGCGTCTCAAATTGAATAGTACGCGGGTCCATAAAAATACGCGGGCTGCAAATAGTATGGGGGGGTCTAACCTTAAATACTGCTATATTCAGCTACACCATGATCTTTAATTAACCGTTTTATTTTGGCATGCATTTACCAACTATAGTAGATATACTATTATTCGGTAATCTCTAATAAATCCGAATTCTTGCCATTTTTTTTAGAAATTTACTTACTGCAAAAGTAGTCCTAATTTTGTCAATTTTGAATTGTACCCGGGCCTCTATTATGCGCGGGTATCTAATTGTACGCGCGGGTTAGAAGCTTGAGTTTGAGCAGTACGCCCCACAGGTCCACAGTGCTTTCCCTTGGTGTAATTAACATGGCATGATTTTATTTGAGGAGGCATCTCCCTCTTAATTGTTTTTGTTTTGATACTTCAACAAAGATTAGGTTGATACAGACACAAAACAAACTAAAACACCAAGAGCCTGCCTACGACCACTTTACTCCATATTGATATTCCATAAACAAACAAGGTGCCCACTAAATTTAATCGTAATCATAACTTCCACCTGCATTTCTATATTTTATTTTTATAGCTTCAAGAAAGATAATATAAATGTAGGATTAGTATGTATAATGCACAGTCGTGTTTTACAGTTTTACACACAGCATGCATGTAGTAGGTCTAGAATAGAGTCATATCAGTATTTAGTGCAGTAGCAAGTGGATAGTATATATGTGTGTAAGCATAAGAATATAATAAAGATAAATAAAAAGAGCGCATAGAATAGAATAGCCGAGTAGCCTACAGTCTACAGTAGGTAATCTTTAGTATATACGCTTATTATTATTACTGAATACAGATATAAAGGGGAATAGACAAGGAAGGACGTATACGTATACACTAAGACTGGTCGTAACCGTAACCGTACCGTACCGTAACCGTAATCCGTGTGTAAGTTTCTCCAGTCTACAGAAACCGAACCAATAACCATGACTATGACTATGACAGTAATGCCTAAAACCAATAATAAAATACAGATAATATTATTTTGTACGTGGAGTTGGGGTTGTACGTAGTGTGGAGCGTCCATAAATTACGCTGTACATTCTTGGGGGAGGGGTTCAAGCTGCCTATCCCTTTACATGGGCAAACTTACCAAAAAAAAGAGAGGTTACAAAATTTCCGATTTTTGAATTACAAAATTTATGCACGCTCCCTTATTGGTAGAGTAGCGCTGCGTTGCTGGTATAGTGCAGGTCGTAGGAAAGCAATAGATGGAAATCCAGGGTCTGTTATTAGAAAGTCTGGAAGGTAGAATGTGCGGAATACGATGAAGTAAAGTCCTACTGTTCCTGGTCCTGGAATTTCAGTGAGTTGACTGAGACAATTGTAATGTAAATGTAATAATGTTGAATGTAGTATCGTCGTCGTCACCATGATCGTCGTTCTATTTGAACGTGAGCGTCGTGCAAAAGCCTTATTTTTCAAGCTACTTCAAACTTAATGCATTTTTGACATTATTGTTTTACCATATAGAAAAATATTCAGACAATTTTTTACACTTTACTAAAATTGTAAAACATATCGTCTGCAAAGAACCAAAATGGCCCATATCCAGTTTAATCTACAATCAAAATGATCTATGTCATAAAAACAAAGTGAAAAACATGCGTAAAATGTTAATTAGGAATTTTGAAAAACGTAAAATGTCCTATTTACATGTTTTTGAAAAGGTATACAAAATGTTCTAATTCCATGTTTTTGAAAAGGTACAAAATGTTCTAATACCATGTTTTTAAGAAAGGTGCAAAATGTTCTAATTACATGTTTTGGAAAAGGTACAAAATGTTGTATTTACATAATTATATTGTTTAAAAATTGTGCACTTGCTTGAAACATCAAAAATAAAAATATGGTAAACAGCGTTCAAGATATTTTTCACTGTGTTCAAAAATGTAAAAAAATAATTTTTGCCATTTTTCCCGACAAGTGGAAGTTATAAGTTATAGGTTGTGACCATATTTCCTCTTAAGTAGTCTTAAGTACGGAAAAAAACACTTGAAAACGATATTACGGAAACATAACTTATTTTTCCAAAGATTAAAAGCATAATATAAGTGATCAGTGACGTGGACTGTGTTGAATAAAATGAATAAATTTAAATCAACGCGTCACCCCGAAATCTAATTAAATTTATTTCCCCTCTCTCTCTGCTTCTTCACAATATTGCATTCATATTTCATACCTTGACACCTTATTTACTCTTTCGACTTATACCTCTTACACACAGTTTAAAATTCTCCCTGTGGCATTTCCTTTTCTACATATTGCACTGCATTGTGTGTAGACTTTCGGGATCGGCAGTAGAGCAGAAAGTTTAATAAAATTTACATATCTCCCTTTCTCCAAGGAAAGGAATGAAGAGTTTTTTTGGTAAAACGGGACAAGTTCATTTAAGTCGTAATTTATATTTTTTCGGTTAAGTGTACTATTCAACTAGGTGCGGCACTGTGTTGCATGGTAAAGGTCAAAGTTCAACTGGAACAATTTTTTTAAATAGTCGCAGCTTCGATTTTTGGCAAAACGGAATAAGTCCACAAAATTTTGATTTTTAAATATTTTTTTTTTAAATTCAAAAATTGCTCTAGCTCAAGCGACTGCTTGTGAAAGTGCTTCTTGAGGTACAGTACATTATGTAGAAAAATATTAAGCTTAAAAAATTATTACAAATAAATCACATTTTATTTTGAATTTTCATTGTTTTTGTTGCGTGCTTTGCCAAAAAACTCTTCAAATGTACAGGATACACACACATAAATAATAGATAGCGTATTTCGTGCATCTTCTATACAGAATTCAGAATTCTTGAGCTTTCACTAAGTTAAAACGCAGAGCACATTTTCACACACACACACGCTCCACACACGCCTAAATAAATTTACATAAGTAACCACGTATGTACTGCATGCAATTTTAAATCCTCCTTCCTTCTGTCGCCTCCTGTACCCCGAGCACTATTTGACACTTTACAATTCGGCAATTCGCATTCGCGCGTGTTGATCTTGTATCTGTACTCCTGCCTCCTGCTTCTCGTTTTCTGTATACTCATCACGGCCACGGCCACCCTCGCATCCCACACATTTCCCTTACCATTCTATATCAGTATATCCACTCAAAAGACGAAAATGTAATATTGTATATATCACAATATTGTATTATGTTGTATACAAACTATACAAAATAAGGAAGGGACCCCGTCGAAAAACCCAAATTTACTCCCGCCACTTCCTGTGAACCATGAAATCGAATTTTACAAATGAAATATCAATATCCAATTTTCAAATGCTCGAGTTTTGGATTCCCTCACATTTGACAATGAACTGGAGCGTGAATCAGAAACTGTAAATCGATGTCGATGCCGATGCCGAAATTCAAAACCCAAAAGTATCTCGATCAAAGCCACACGCTTTATAGTTTCTCGTCAGATTCCGCAATTCTGTAGAGAAGTAAACTACCTATACGTCAATTTTCTACATAAAAACTATACGGATATCTGTCTAATATACGAAGCACAATTTGCATGTTATATAGTGCAGAAAAATTTATTAGCAAATTTAAAAGACTTATTAATTTAAACGATTACCGCAGTAGTTTCATAATGAAATGCGTATTTACTACAAAGACAGAATCAATAAGAACCAAATAGCATAATTTTCCCATTAATACCCATATAATAAAACAGTTTGGCAGAACCGAAAACAATTCGTGGAAGGGGCTTGTACCCCTTAGTTTCTTCCAGGGCCGGATAATGCGTCCAGGGCAGGCAGTCCCCGCTGCTTGAATTTTCAAAAAACATGTACATGGAAAATTTTGCAGTTTTCAAAATTATGTAAAAAGAATATTTTGACTTTTCAAAAACATGGAAATAAAACATTTAACACTTTTCAAAAAACATGTAAATAGAACATTTTGCACTTTTCTAAATGGAGTAAAAAGAAAATTTAAACTTTTCTAAAACATATAAATACAATATTTTGCTTTACCAAAGAAAACTGTCAGTAAAATCAAAATGGTAGTTTGGGTATGGAAACCTGTCTAAAAGCAATTTCTTCTTCCGGCCCTGGTTTCATCCCCCTGGATTCGCGGCTAAATATACATACATTGTGTTATGTTCCATGTATAAAATACAAATGAAAATAAAAAAAAAACAAATTAATCTAATTTGCGATACAAGGATCATACAAAAGGAAGGAACGGGACGGAAATGGGACAGAGTACAACACAGTACTTTAGACGAAGAGGTACTTACAGGAAAAATATTACATCATCATTCATCATATAGCTTGCGCTGTTACTCTGCTATGGTTATTATATTACATGCTTTTGCTTATGGTTCTGTTCTGACTTAATTTGACATTTTGGTGTCCTTTCAGTTTCCACTCTTCCAAAATTGTATGGATAGGTTTTACCATTATGTTCGCATAATAATACTATTACACATGTAAAATACAGAAACGGAACAAATACACAGGATATTGACAGAAATCTCTGGTTCTCCATGTTATACTATGTGCTGCTTGAACTATGGTTTTAGGATGAGGTATATAGGGGGCTGTAACTGACATGACCAATTTGAGGACGGCAATAATAATATGAATAGGACAGTATAGGTCAATTGCCGACTTTAACTCGGATTTTTGGATTTACATGGACTTCACATTTACTGTGTCACTCACTCAGTAACTCGGCGATCGAGGCTCAACTCCAGTGCAACCAATTGAATTTTCCCTTAGGCCCGTAGCATTATGTTACGTATTTATGTTTCTGTTTTTTTTTTAAATTTGAAATATCTCCTATTAAATATTTTGCCCTATAGAAAACATTCTAAATTCTCTTTAAACTTTAAGCAACAAAAGTACCTACCCATCATATTCTATACTATCTATTTCTATTAACCATTGTAACTATATGTATCTATTTATGCATTTCTAAAATTAAAACATAATGTTACATTTTAAAAATTGTATAATATATTTACCATACATAATATTGCCCTTTTAAAAACAGTTATTCATATGAATAAAGTCATCTTTCTTTTTGAGCACCTATTTTTGTTACCACTTTACCACCAAACATTTTAAACTGAACTTTAAAATAAATTAAATCGTGTCATAGACTTTTACAAGCACCAACCTACCTACCCACCAATTTTTTTATATTTATTCTTTTATGCATTAAATTTTACGTTTTAATTCAAAAATAAACAGGAGTGTACCGTATTTCCTATAATAGAAGACCCGTCAACTAGTCAAAGCCCGACCTCCCAGACCCAGACCAGTCTCAGTTTACTACTAGTATTACAGACTACAGGCCCGTCTCCGTCTACTGAAATATAATAGTGTGTTAAGTAGACCAATTTTCTTACTACTCAAACTCATACCTCCCAGGCTCGTCTAATACTACATGCCCGTCTACTGTTGTAGGAAATATACTGTGTTTAAATGTTATTTTGTGATGGCATTTAATTTGGTAAGGTATACACATCGTGAGTGAAGAATCAAAGTGACCTATATCCATTTTTTGCTAAACATAAAATAAAATGCACCAATACATACAAAAAAATAAAATAAAACATTTTTATTCTAAAACCTTGTGAATGGAACATTTTGTACTTTTCAAAAACATCTAAATACAATATTTTGCAAATTTCAAAAACATATAAATAGAATATTTTGCACTTTTTAAACTCATGTATATAGAATATTTTGAACCATTCAAAAACATGTAAATAGAATATTTTGCACATTTCAAAAACATGTAGGTAATTAGAAAATTTATCACTTTTCAAAAAATTAGTAACTATTATAACATTTTAAGTATCTCTATCTTATTTAGATAATTGGACTTGGACATAGCGCTCGTTTTAGTAGTTTTAGTACAAGCTTACATTGGATATGGACCATTATGATTCTTCACAGACGATATTACTAATATCGTATACATTTAAAAAACTCATGTACAAAAAATGTACATAGAACATTTTGCACTTTGCCCCTATACCGCTGTTCAGCATACACAACAAAAAAACATCAAGCGATGGCAACGATGAGGATGGCGACATCATGCAGATATAGATATAGACATATGGGCTGGCGAATTCTGGAATTTTGGAGTTTTCCACAATGACAATGACAGTAGTAAGTAGTAGACGTACGTAACAAGAGGATTTTTGGAGTATCTGCTGGAGTAGCTGGAGTATTGAGAAGCTGAAACTGGAACTGGAAACAGTGGTCCCGGTGCCGGTTCCTTAGTTGCGGTATGTACGGCATAAGTACTTTTAGTGGGACTATGGAAACAATTTAAATGTGAACCAAAACCAATCTATATAATGGTACCTATATCCCTACGATTGTATGTATCCTCATAAGTAACATATAGTACATAGTAAAATGAAGTAAAATCTTTCGGCAATATTAATATTTATGTTAGGCTCCTCTGCAGACAGAGACTACGCTACGGCAACGGCAACGGCAACGGCAACGGCGGCTCCTATTCCTATCCCAGCTCCAGCTTTTACTCCAGTGACTCCATAGTCCAAAACTAAACCAAGCAAATGAAACGCCAGGAAGGAGAAAGCGAAACGGCCAAAGCCAAAAACCAACCAAACTGTGTAAGTAGTGTGTGTAGCTGTAATAATAATATATGTAGAAGAGGGTCCATCCTTGTTCTATCTACACACTCAAGTTCCAGTTCTCCAGCTCCAGCTCCAGCCATCTAACTCCATACGATATCCAGTTCACGCATATTCGTTGCATTAAGATACTGGCCAGAACCAGAGCTACAGTCTTCAGAACCTATAACACGTACATACGTAATAACATGCAGTTTTACATTACATCAAAGACAGAGATAGAAACGTAAAGTAAAGGAAGGAAAAATGATGGGGCTCCTATGCATATAATTAATTATACATGTATACACAAATAAGACTGTTTGAATTTGCTACTATTTATCTCGGAGGAAGTTGGGCTAGGAGCAGACACGATACATCATAGCGTGGGTGAAGAGTCAAAATGACCTGTTTCCATTTTTTTTAACTAATTTCAAAATGCGCCATATCTACTAAAATACTAAAATATCATGACTCTTCAAAAAAAATTTAAATTGAACAACTTGCGCTATTCAAGACACATGTAAATAGAATATTTTGCACTTTTCAAAAACATGTAAATAGAACATTTTTGCAGTTTTCAAAAACATGCAAATGGAGCATTTTGTACTTTTCAAAAACTCGTAAATAGAACATTTTGTACTTTTCAAAAAGATGTAAATACAACATTTTGCACATTTTAAAAACACGTAAATAGAACATTTTGCACTTTTCAAAAACTCGTAAATAGAACATTTTGTACTTTTCAAAAAGATGTAAATACAACATTTTGCACATTTTAAAAACACGTAAATAGAACATTTTGCACTTTTCAAAAACTCGTAAATAGAACATTTTGTACTTTCCAAAAGTATGTAAATAGATAATAGAATGCGTTTTGTACATTTCAAAAACACGTAAATAGAACATTTTGGACTTTTAAAAAACATGCAACAGAATATTTTATACTTAAAACAAACAGGAAAATAGAATATTTTACACTTTTCAAAACCTTGTAAGTAGAACATACTGAACTTTTCAAAACCAAGTCAATAGAATATTTAGCACTTTTAAAAAACTAGTGAATAGAAATTTTTTAACTTTTTAAAAACATATCAGTAGAACATTTAACACTTTTAAAATCTTGTAATTCACATTTGCATCTATCTCATTTAATGTTTCTAGACATATAGCCTACTTTAATTCCAGCGTAAACTGAATACAGGTTGTTTCGATTCTTCACTCACCCCAATATGTACCATAATAGCCTAATGTAGATAGTTGCATTTATAGCAAAATAGCACTACAGACAGAGCATATTAATCATGACTCTGCTATGCATGTCATGTCTTACTACCAGTGTATATCAACAATTGATACATTTTACGATTTTACAATCTGCATGCAGAACTTAGTATATGTAAATATGTACTTTAAGAATCCGAATCCGAATCATCCTATAGACTTTAATCTATATGCCTCTTTACAGTGTACAGTGTACACAATTTTCCATACATATATTTGCGGAGATACTCAAATACCAAAATACCAAAAAATACGTAACTGCACAAAAATATACATGCACACAAATACCATGGTCATATTAGGGATGGCCATGCTATGTATTCCTATTGGTCTTTCGGTTACATATTAATAGCGGGCTGTGTGCATTGAATAGAATAGGGCATATAATAGAATGGATATGTACACATTGTATATTTTCCCCGTCGATTTGCGATCCTATTTGTGTGCATAGAAAAGTCCTCTGTATTAAATACTGTAGTACTCCGGGATAGGTTCCAAGGATTCATCGGTTTTAGTTTTTTTTTCGCTCTTCTTTCGGGGCCTTATAGATTTAGTTGTGTAGTAAAGTGTAGTTCTATCAGTATTTCTACAATATAATAATAATATCTAGAATCTATGTGTACTTAAGTACAGAGAGGTATGCATATAGTAGATCTATGCAGATAATATGTTGGATGTTGGCTCTGCTCTTATGGTATATGGTTCCTGTAAATACTCTGTTTTCTTCCCCATTTTATTTTCTAGTGAAAACTCGAACAATTTGCAAAAGAGGCTACTGTATCGCAGTGTATATGGGGCAGAGGCAGAATGCAAGGCGTGTAAGTACAAGGACTGTGCTGAACTGCTGATACTGCTGAGAGACTGCCACGTTATTATGTACTTGGACGGTTTTGATTTTTAGCTCTCTTTCTTTTCGGCTTTTGTATGGTCATGGTGCTGGAAGACTGAAAGGGGAAGGGGAAGTGGAACAGGATCTCTGGATACTAGATCCAGATACTATGAACATGAACTATGAAGCTCCACTATGAACCACTCACTCCTGCCTGCCTCCTGTTTCCATTAGAACAGACTCAAGGGCGGCAACTACCAACGATTCCCAATCCCAAAAAAATCACAGCAATATTTTCAACTTTGTCCGGAGAATTCTTTCAAATTTTCGCAGAATTCGAATTCTTTAAGCATTTTAAAATATGGCGCAAAAAATGTTTAAATTGAATTCTTGGCAGTCTTGTGGTTATTTTTAAAAAAGTGCCTATAAATCCTTGGTAAAAAAGAACCCAATTTTTTAAAAACTACAAAATCATGCGTGTTATTATAAAGGGGGCTGCTGGCATTTGCACCGTTACATTCTAAAATCTCTTATAAGCAGATTAACTGTACTTAGGTACATGCTTAGATTATATATTACTGCCCTAAGGACACAATTATTAACATTCTGCCTTTTTCTTTTAAATTCTCCGGTATCAAATATCAATTTTCGAGCATTTTAATATGCTATATAT
>JAQFZE010004378.1:0-11332 GCA_034695245.1 Dicyrtomina saundersi
GTAGCGTCGTGTGACACTTGAACAAAGCGTAAAACAAACAAACAAAGGAACAGGTAGAAATAACGTCTATACGTACATACGCCACGTACATAATAACAAGTTAAGGCAGGCAGCCCGTCGCCCGTCGCCCGTCGTACGGACGAAAATTCACAGCATCTCTGAATCTGAACGCCCATATCATGATGGCATGTCTTGAGCCTTGAATACACGACAGCCTCCACTACCTACCCTATAGCGATGACATCATTTATGGACGATCCCGCTGACGGTATTTAAAACTCACCTTCTTGTTTTCTGTATTTACTACCCATCTTTTATTACATGTTTATGACTCCCACACACGGAGTGCCATACACTTAACGGGAACGGAAAATAGAAAGTGATCCGCGAAAATCCCCCAAAATCCTCATCCCGTCCGTCCTACGTGTCTCTTCATCTCCTCCACTCAACTGCTCTGTAGAAAATATGAAATGTGTGGAAGAAGGAGAAGATGCTACCTGTTCAGTCATCTCTCGCTCTCAATCCCTTCTTCAGTCTTGAGCTCATCTCTCACTCAGTTTTTCCTCGTCTTCGTCGTCGTGGTCGGGGAGGGAAAGAAAAGGGAAAGTGACGGCTCCTGTCTGTCTCCTGTCTGTCTGTCTCCGTCTCTCATCTCACTCACTCAGGGATGATGGATGTCCAGGACCAGAGCCTCGCATCTCCGTCTCCGTCTCCCCCTCCACTAAACGCTCCTTAATTTCTTTTTAATTTCTTTTTAATTTGTTGGAACGTAATTAAATGGAGGAGATGATGATGTGCTGCTCGTCCTCTGCATCTTCTGTCCCCTTCCTCAGCCTCCGCATCTCTCACATCTCTGTCTCCGTTCTATAATTACCCACGAGGAGTGCAACTAAAGCAAAACGTTCCGCTTCCGAGTCACTTTCTGTGCTCTCTGCACGGGAAACTACATGGCGCATAATATACGAAGACGGAGAGGCCAAGATACGACGAAGACGACAGGAGCAGACTGTGTGGAAAATTGGTGGATATGTGGGAAACGGGGGAAATGAATGGGATGGGAGAAGACACAAGAAAAGAAGAAGATATGATATGAGATGATATTTTTTTTCTCATGGTAAAAAAATAAAAAGCATCGTCGTTTCGTAGGGAAAATGGGAAAATGGGAAAATGAGTGGAGGCGGGAGGAGAAGAGCGACAGACAGGGAGACACACACACAAAAAGATCTCGAACTTGGGATTCCGAGTCATATGCTGCTTGTGTGAGATCCGCTCCAATCCAATTCCAACCAACCAACCCAATACATCGCTACCGGTACCCGTACCGTTACCGTCAACGCTAAAAAAACGTGAACATTAAATACGAGTGGCTCTTGTACACAGATAACGTAACTAAACGCTCCTCACTCACGGTGTCGGTTTCGGTTTCGGTTTCGGTCTCCGTCTCCGTATTCCGTATCATCATCATCATCCCGTCTCAGAAAAAAAATAAGCATCTCACTACACATACATTTACAGAGCAGAGTGAGAGTCGCATTCCCGGACTCTGAGGACTCGTCATAATCTCCTCATAGAACATCAACTACTACACTGCAGATAATTTGGAGAGGAGATCTGCAGAGCCTCATCGAGTCAACAAGAACAAGTCCCACAAGTCCTCCGAGCCAAAACACAAGTTCCTCCCGTCTCGGTTTCCGTTTCGGTTTTTTTATATTTCTCCGATCGGAAAATCAGTTGATTTTTGAGGGAGTGATCCAGACCAGTCGTTTTTCGGTTTCCTTTCCTGGTTCCTTCCTTATGGAGTGAGAGACAAACAAACAAAGAGTCAAAGGGACAGACAGACAGACAGGCGGACGGACGGACGGACGCACAGAAAGCGAAGGGAGTTTCTAGGAGTGATGAGGATGATGGTATCGGCATCGGGATCGGAGAAAAGGAGAGAAAGATCTTCTCCATCACTTCTGCCTCAACGTCTCCTCTCAACTCCGACCACGACCAAATCTCCCCCAATTATCTCCCTTCTTACTTCACATTTCTCTGTCTAAACTTCTCGAGAAAACGGGGCAGCAGCAGCTCCGTCCCGTGTCCCGTGTAAAGTCCACAAAAACTCACAAATTTGACTATTTTACTCTGTACTATCCAACTGTGTCTGTCTTTCTTCGGGGAATTGGGAACGTTTTCTTAACGAACAAGTGGAACAAGTGTCAATTTAAATTTACAGTGTCGTCTCACTCTGCCATTTTTATTTTTTGTAAATTAAATTTCTCTCGTGAAACTGGTGTTTTGTGGTTGTGGGTTGAATTAGTGGAATTTGAGTGGATGTTTGGAAATGCGGCGGTGGTGTTTGTGTTTGTGAGGTGGTGGTGGTAGAGGTGGTTACGGTGGTGGTGGTGGGCAACAAGTGTCCGGCAACTACCCGCCTTCGCCTTCTCTCCGCTCGGAGCTCTCTACCTGCCTCCGGATCCGGATCATCCGGCAGTGAGTGGACAGATTTATTTGCATGATGAGGCAGTGGCAGGAGTGAGTGGGGAAAGTGACGTGTGAGTGAACGGGAACGGTGACGGTTTCGGTAACGGTGTGGAGCTGGTGCTGTGGTCTGTGGTGGTGGAGTGAGTGAGTCTCTCCCCCTCTTTCAGTGTTGTGTGTCTACGTGGGATGGAATTGGAATTGGGAGATGGAAAAGTGTGTGCAGGTGGAGGTGAAGTGAGGCTTGAAAAATTGAAAATGAAAATTAGTCACACTCTCCACTAACTACCCCCATCATCATCATCAACATTCCCAGGTCGTAAAGCTTCGTAGGCCACCACCAGTCCCTCCGGCTCCGGCTCCGGCTTCCGCTTCGGCCTCTGCTCCGATTTCGGTTTCCGTTTCGGCGTCGGTTTTGGCTTCGGCTTCCACTCCGAACTAAGGAATTTTTCATCAACGTTGGGAAAAGAAAATAAAGGAAGCGTACACCTTGAACCTTTGCTAATTACCCGGAGCCCAATTACCCGCATACCTTCCCCAACCAACGCCACACTTCCTTCCTCCCTTCCTCAACAAACTCGTCACTCCGCACTCAATAGCCAACAAGAATTAATCAATTCATTCACCACCCCAAAAAAAATCAAATAAACAAACAAACAAATTAAATTAAATTAATGCAAACTACTTAATGAACCCAGGTGTCAAATAATGAAAAAAAAATGAATTCATGAAACAATAATAATTAAGTCAGAAAGTGCGGAATTAAAGTTAATTTAAAAAAAGTTTTTAGATTTTTCTCAAAGTTGTAAAATAATGGTGGTGGAAATGTACGGAAGGAATGGAGAATGTGGGAAGGAAAATATGTGAGAAAATGGTGAGAATTGTACGGGAAAAAAAATGTGGAAAAATAAATAAATGGGAATTGTGCATGACCATCATGGCCGCGTCCTTCCTGTTCTTGTGAGTGATTCTCTAAAAATTCGTAAAATTCTATTCCTGTGTCGCTTGTCTCTGGTGGTGCGCTATTTATAATCATCTCTGTGTAGTCGTAACCGAGAAGATCCGAGTCACATACCAAAGCATCTCCCGTATAGTGAGTCTGTGGCATAAGGCAAAGGCAAAAAGCACAAGGATTAAAGAAGAAGATGAGGAGGAAGATGCGATAGGATGGTTGGTGGTGAATGTGGCAATAGACGGAAAAGTACATCTGTCTCCCCGTAGAATTCTCAATTTTCAACTTTTCTATACAATAACCTATATGCATAATAAAACAAAAAGTACAACTGGGAAAAAACCCAAAGCCAAAGACGACGACGAAGACGACGTCAACCTTGTCTCTGTCCGGATGATATGAGTAGTATTTCTTCGGATATTTCGGATATTTCGGTGTCGGGCGTGAGACTCCGAATTTTGCTTGTTCCTTTGAAAGAGTGCTGAGTGCTGAGTAGTGTCTTCTCTGTCTGTGACTCCCTCCAGTGTGGACTCGGGTGAAGTGAGTGGTGGTGGTGAGGGGAGTGGAGGGGTGGGAGGAGGCTTGTTCTGGTGCTGGTTCTGTTCTAATTTAGTTTCTCTCGCAGAGTTCATTCCTGTCATTCCAAATCTCCGTCCCGCATCCTCGTCATTTCATCTCCAACAACTTTTCCTCGTCAACTTTTTCTTCCCAGTAAGAAAGTACATAGCAAGTAGAAGAAAACCGACAAGCGAGATTAAGCGGAAAGGACGAGTAAGTTACATACAATGCGAGTTTTCAGTATTCTCCTATAGATATACTATGGGGGAGCGTCCATAAATACGTGGCACAAAAATCTGAAATTTTGAAACACTACCCCGCACCTTTTTTTAATATGTATGTACGCACATGTAAAAGGATAGGCAGTTTGAACAGCTACTCCGCACCTTTTTTTGGTCTGTATGCACGCACATGTAAAAGAATAATAGAATAGACATTTTGAACCCCTACCCCGCACCTTTCTTTTGGTATGTATGTACACACATGTAAAAGGATAGGCAGTTGCAGTTTTGACCCCCTAAAGTGTCCAACGTAATTTATGAATGCTCCCTTAGTATAATTAAATATGGCTATATATCTCAATATGAGACAGACACTATATATCACTACTGTGTCCTATATACTAGTATATACTTGTTTCTAAATCCCAACTTCTGCTTCCACTCCAACGCTGTCCAAATAATCCAAAAAATCCACAATAAAGACCCCATACGATGTCACCCATATGATCCGCCTACAGATATTCACTCAGACGATGAGATCCCTTGTCCCCGCCCGGCCCAAACCCGCCTGAACCCGCATCCGCACCCGCCACTTGTAATTAACAGTAGTCCATTTCCATTTCATAGTACCCATGGATTATCGTGCTACCCGCATCGGATGCGTGACGTTATTTACTTACGTGGCGTCTTAATCTTATGGTCGTGGTTGGGTTGGGGATTGTATAGAAACTGTGAAACTGTAAAAATCTCCACTTATTTATTAAACATTACCACTGTATGGCTTTCTTGAGGGGTCATCCATAAATGATGTCATCCAAATATCCTCATTTCTAAGACTTCATGACCCTTTCGTCATCAGCTTTTTTAACCATTGTGTAAATGGCCATCTTTAACATATGAGATGTCATCAATATCGTAGTAGACCCACTGACCGTACACGTGACGTCATTTATGGACGACCCCTCACTCCAATTCCGATATGCCGCATGAGGAGCCACATTTATTTATACGAAGGAAATTACAATGCTTCGGCTACGGGAACGGACCAAGTGGTGGCGGTAGCTGTAGGGAAATTATTTACAATTTATTACTCCCTCAGTTTTTTTCAATTAAATCTCAAAAATATTTTTTTAAAGTATGAAATTTTGCAATCAGCTGTCCAACTCCAGATTCCAGATTCCAATGATTTTTTACTTTGATTCTTATTGTCTTTTTAAAGGAAGAGTTTTGTGTTTATAAAATGTAAAACGTCACATAAAATAAATGAAACATTATGCATTGGGCTTGATTAAAAAATAGTGCATAATATATGAAGAGATTTTTGGCAAAATGGGCCCATCAAAGTAAATTCTACAGGAAAACGAATAATGAATAAACGGTGACAGGTCTATTTTTTGGACCTCAATTTTTTCTTAGGTACTGTAACTGACGAAGCGTTATTACAAGCAGTTTCATAAATCTAGACTGAATCTGGAATTTTTTTTAGAAAATCAAAAATTTTAATTTGTGGACTTTTTCCATTTTTCCTCAAAACCAATAACTTAACGTGGAGTCAAAAGTCCAGGCGATAAAACTTTAATCGTTTTGAGTGAAACCAAACTTTTTTAACTCTTAAACCTTTTCTCGCATAAAACAATTCACGCACGGGAATTGTCTTCTACAGACTACGAAAACACTCAGTCACCAAATTTAAATCAGAAATGCATTTTTTAGGTGGACTTATCCCATTTTGCCAAAAATCATTTAATGGACTTGACCCGTTTTTTTTAAATTTCGCAATTTTAAAAAATTGCTTTGGTTTATTTTTGGCATTTACCTTTGAACACAGAAACGCATCTACTTAAATAGTACATTTAACGGAAATATTCTCATTTTTGAAAAAATGGACTTACCCCATTTTGCCAAACAACTTTTTATAATACGTAGACCAATTGAACCTGAGGAAACAAATGGGAAATATTTAAAAAAATTATTGACTGTTCAGTATCTTGACTCAGACAACAAAGCCAAAGCCAGCTGAAGAATGGAATGTACTTAATAAAAAAAACCTGTTGCATTCAATATATGTATTATTGTGATTTTTTTCCACACAGTTTTCGGAGAGAATGTTATTCTCTCCACCATCATCTTCTTCCCTCATCTCCGCCGCCGCATCCTGTCTCCGCATCCGCATCTTCATCTCATGATCTCATAGATAGGGGATGCTGGGGGATGACAGAGGTGTTGTTCATCTACTTCCAGATTTATTAAACTCGTTGCTTCCGTCTTCTACCGGTTTCCGGTACCGGTACCGGCACCGGTTTTCCTGTTTTTCGTTTTGTGGGAACTGGACGTGGAAACTCGCTCCCGCCTCCTTAATATGACCCGTAATTGTAAGTTCTTTTCCTTATGTTTGATTTTTAAAACATTTATCAAAGACACACCCCTGCCATCATATACTATGAGCTTCTTCTATTTTTTTAATCATTTAGTTTCAAAAGCATATACTTAATCCATATTATAAAATGTAAACAAGAAATTACTATGTTCATTTTATAGGGTATTCCTACAATTCATCCGTCACTTGACTCTTTTATTTATTGCATTAAGTCGATTTCGCCTAAACGTTGAAAGACTTTCGCCCATACAACATGTTACCTTTGTACTTGTGGGTTTTCAAAAAATACACAAAAACGGATGTTTCCGAAAATTTCAGTCTATTCTGTAGTTGTAGATCAGACACAGGCACCTAAAGAATCAGATTCTATTAGAACCTCCCATTCAAAAAATATTTAAACCGGCCTACAAAATTTGATACAAAAAGAAATTTGAAAAAATGAGTTTTGAGCTTCATGTACAGTGCAATCGCCGTATAACGGACTTTGATTAATCGGAAGTTTCTTTTTGGCTTGCAATTTGGTCAATACGTACTATATATAGTACGTCTGTATGTTAACGTACAATAAACTCTGAATAAACCGTACTTCAATATAACAGAAATTAAACATACATTTTTTCTAGCGTTCCTATGCTAATGTCCTTCACTATAACGTACTACACATTCTGCGACGAATAAAATTGGAAGCAACTTATATCTGCGGATGGCGGTTGCGGTCTGTATTTAAAATTTACGTTGACTTAGAGTGCAACTGCGGTAAAGCTAATAATTTAGTTATTTACGGTCAGTGTCGTTTGTCGTCTCACAGTCTGAGCTGTTAGCTTTCTTTATGTAGCACTAAAAGCCGCATAGGCTATTGCTTTAAACGTAAAATTTGTGAACGGGCGGTATTGTCACAATTTAGAGTTGATAGAATTTTTGACTAATCGAAAAATTACTTTAGCAACTATTACTGAATATGTTAAGCCACTATAATAGAATTTCGATATTTGCAATTTTTGGTTTATATAATATGATTGTGCATTAGTTATAGCTTCCTTGATTTTATTTCCGCTCAGTTTTTTGCAAGTTAATTAATACCGTTGTAATAAATAAGCAATGTTTTTATAGGCAATAGGTTGTTGCGGCATAATTTAAATTTTAAATATGCATTTACTATATACGTATATAATACATAATATACTCATTTAGTATAGGGATCTCTGCTATAGCCGTACTTTTTGAGCTGTACCACGAAGTGCGTTATGTCGCGATTTGCACTGTACACAGTTAAAATTAATGTCAGCAGAGTTTTTGAGTCTCGAGGTGTGTATACGTTTTAATACAGTGCACTCGCTTTAATGCGTAGTTTTTGGGATGGGAAGTCTTACAATTAGTTTAGTACGCATTATAGAGAGAACGTTAATTTTAACTCATACTATACGAGATGGGACTACTGCTAAAGTACGCATTATGGAGATACGTAATATAGTGAATGCACTGTAAGTTGCTTTCCCTCATGGTTACCGGTACTAGTCTGTAAGGACCAACCTGTACTTCCACTATTGAGAGATCGTCATAACGAGAGTCCACTGTACTAATTCGAGTAAGAAACTACAGTGCATTCGCTATAGTACGTACCTCCATAAGCATCTTTTATATGCGTTCTCTAATAAACGCCAGGCTCGTCTCTTATAGCATGTACAGTGCACTCGCTATGATCCGGACATCTTAACAGGGTACGGAGTGTAGAGGGTTGATATTAATACAGTGCACTCCCTATAATGCGTACCGTACATACCATACTAGCGTTTAGAGTACGCGTTAAAGAGGTTTACACACTTTGGAGGTACGCATTATAGCGAGTGCACTGTATTAATACCAACGCACCTACTAAATCTTCCCCTTCCAAAAAGTACTCAATACAGAGAGTGCACTGTATCGTCATAGTTATTTATAGCCAATTTTTGTTAATTTAGTCTCTCCACATAATATGATGACATGGTGAGAGGAAATGACAACGTATTACTATACTGACATTTTGGTAGATTATAGTTTGTGATTGGAGACTGTGTAGTACAGGTCTAAAGTGTAAATTGATTTGGAATGTGAAATGTGGTGTTCGTAGAAGACGAAGAACTAAAAATAATTAATTGAATGCTGTGTGTGACTATAAAAAAATGCCTGATTCATTCAGTTAGAAGAATTTCAAGTTTAAATAATTGTGTGCTACATTTTCGTATTTGGTTCTTTTTTTCCCGCTCATGATGATGATGATGAGGATGGTGTCTCCATTTTGTTGCGCTTGTGCTTGTTGAGTAGCAGTGTGTTGGTGTGTGAAGTGTGAGTGTTGTGTGGAATGGCCGGAAGACGGAATTGTATTAATTGGTTTGAGTTTGGATTATTTGGGATCGGAGATGATGATATGGGAGTGAGTGAGTGAGTGAGTGCAGTGACTGTCTGTATATTTCTGTCTCACGAGTCTCACTCCACTTGAAAAATAATCTTTTAAAATAGACCGGGAGGGGATGAGGGGATGACAGAGACATATTTCACATTCACCACAACAACAGAGCCATCCGCCTATTCCGCCCTATACCCTATGCTGTGCCCTATACCCTATATTCTAGACCACCACACCGTCCTATATCCTCACAGTCCATCCACACACAAAATTACACTCGACACACACAGACACAGTCACTTCCGTGCAAAAAGTAAAAAGGACAAAAACTAATACACTATACACATTATAGAAAGAGTGAAAAATTCCCTGAAATTCCACACACACACACACACACTGCATTTCTTCGTTTTGGTTATGTCATACGTCTGTACCTGAAGCATCTCCGTTTCCGTCTTTTCTTTTCACTTCTCTGTTATTATATTCCTTTTGTTTTGTTGTTATATTTGGGATGCGAGAACTGAGAGAGAATGTTATCAGTCAAAACCAAAAGTGAGGAGGAACTAAACCAAAGGGAACCATGTTGTCTCTCTGGCCTCTCTGGCAAATTCTTGTAAGGGGTCGTCCATAAATGTCGCCACAGTTATAGGGTCAATAGGTCTACCAATGGATATTGGTCACGTCCCATGTTAGAGTTAACCATTTAAGTCATGGTTAAGCTATAATGACAGGGAGGGTCCTTGAACTGGGGGTATTTCGATGACATCATTTATGGACGATCCCATTGGATTATAATATTCAAAAATAATAATTACCATTACAGTAAGAATATCCAAGAGTATAAGTACACAGTTAAAAAAAGGAGTTCTGAATTTAAATGCATCTAAAATATGCCATTATTGTTTTCAAATGCTTCTTAACCGGTGTATTAATCAGTTAAATTTGACCGTTTTATAAGTATTTTAAAAAGTTGTCGAAAATTAAAAGTCCAGAGTTCACCGTTTTTTAATGTAATATTTTTTTTAAACATGTGTGCACCAACAAAATACACCTGAGCGCTAAATTTGAAACGTGACCACAGTACACAAAAACTGAGGGGGGTGGAATCAATAAACGTGAGACGCTTTCATTTTTGAACGTATGATATTTATAAATGTACCTAAAAGTTTTGTTCATTCTTTGAGCGTCTACCGTTCAAATTCAACCGGAAGTAGGAGACCGTTAATTAATGCTAAAATTGCAAATTCCAACACTTCCACTTTTTACAAATATGAACGTAGAACGTTTCAAAAGTGTATCATATTTGGATGTGCAACATAATTAACCAAGAACTGGATCTCTATAAATATTTGAAAAAGTATAATTTCTACCTCCATAGGACTGTCACGTATTAGTATTGATATGCATCAAATGCCATTGAGAACTACCGTACATCCTGTAATAATGCGCCAGAGTGTAATAGTACGCGGGCCTGTAATGCTACGCGGGCCAGTAAAAGTACGCGGGGCTGAGAGGTCTCTGTTTGGGTAGTACACGGGTCAATTAAACACACCATTAAATGGCAGCACGCGGGTTTGCGAGGTCAAAATTTGAATAGTACGCTTAGTACCGTATTTCCTATTTCTATAATAGTAGACGGACCTATGCAATCTGCAAGCTATATGTGTAAATGTGTACATATGGTGGCATAGGAAGGTGGGAATGTTGTATGGGCTACGGCGAAATTGACTTAATGAAATTTGCCTTCCTATTATTATGTCATTATGGAGTTGCATCACGCAGGTAGTCGTAATTCGCATTTATGGTAAGGGATCGTCCACAATGATGTCATCAACAAATTTACGACAACATGACCCCCCTGTCCCTGTCGTTAGCTTAACCATTGTGTAAATGTCTATCTTTAACATGGGAGCCAATTAATCCACTTGAGCGTATTGGTGACGGCATTTGTGAACAATCCCATAAGTGGAAAACGACCATAGAACTTAGAAAAGGCCCTGTTGGTGTTGGTGAATTGAAACTTGGGAAACGAGGAAGATGTGAAAGATTGGACATTTAAGTGGTAATGGTGGTGGTAATGGTCCCGGAGCCGGAGTCGGACCGGCCTCCGTCCGCCATAGTAGAGAAACGGACGGACGGACTTGTCTCCAATTTATTTCTCGTGTGGAGTGGAGCCGGAGGAGCCGGAGGTGAAGCGGAGGGAGAGGGCAGCGAGGTGTGATGAGATGGGTTTATGGAAGAGGTGCGTTCCTCTCCGTCCCAAGACAGAACATAGCTGAGTAGCCGAGGAGAAGATGCAGGAGAAGATGCAGGAGACGGAGAGGAAGACGGCGGAGAAGAGGAGGAAGCGGAGAAGTTTGGGAGATGAGACATTCCGT
>JAQFZE010004379.1:0-11332 GCA_034695245.1 Dicyrtomina saundersi
CGCTCTGTTAGTTCTACAAATCCCATCCGATTTTTGTCTAATCCTTAGGTTTTTTCTGAAAACTAATTTCAGGATTTTGTAAAATTCAAGATTTTTATAATTTTTTTCAAAAATTCCAAAAAGCTATAAATTTTTGAGACAACATATTTTATTACAATTTTTAAAAAAATAACACGAATTTAAAAAACTATTTATTGTGCTGTTTTTACTTTTTAAATGCAAATAATATTATAAACTGTAACTCTACTATCTATATTCACTCTGAATATCACTACGCACTTCATTAAATTTCCTATTCCAAACTCTTGAAAAATCTAAATCTTTACAGCCTCTGACATGGCTATAATAATATGCACGTACCCTTGCCTCGGATCAGATAAAGTACCAGCTCTGAAAGTTTTTGATCGCGCATATATTTACGTACATTGGATCCGTACTTCTGCACACTGCACAAGGCACAAATATATATAAAAATGAGGAGCAGCACATCTCTTACTTACATGAAAAATAAGTTCTTCCTACACTCATTCAGACCATCCCTACCATATGAAGTTAGAGAATGCGGAAACATTGATAGAGATCCATTTTTGTACGATATCTGCCGAGTCAAACTCTTCCATACGCCTACTCGTCTTTGACTAAGGGAAACCGTAAGAGAACTGGGACTAATGCACATACTGGAACTGGGACTAGAACTGGAACTGGAACTGGAACTGGTTGAAGCAAAAAAGAATTTTAGAATCTAGATTGTAGATTCCAGTTCCAGTTTTATGCTTCAGTCTCGCGTATACTGTGTGTATATGTAGTCAAAGAAAAAATTATACTCATAGTATAGTATGTGCCTACCTACCTAGTTTAATAAAATTCTAAAACGTTTCAAGTACGTGTAGGTATACATTATCGGAAGTAGGGCAGTGGATTCTACAGAGATAACAAGTAGGAAAGTATTTCTATGGGAAATATAAACTTTTTCTCCTCTTCTAAAATATCCTCGTCTTCCCTTTCTTTCCCTTCATCTAAATCTAATGTCGAGGGTTTTGATTGGAGTGCATATTCCGTTTTTAGATTTTCTCTTATCTGAGTGAGCAAATGTAATAATCCTCGAGATTGTGTAATGGTGGGTTGGTGGTGGGCAAGGATCCAGAACGATGGATACGGAGTAGTGAGCTGTGTGTAGAGAAGATATAGCACCAGAGTTAGTTAGTATAATAGAACAGAACTAAGGAAAGTTGTAATGATGGGGCTATGGGGCTGAAACTGGGATTAGTGTGCTGAACTTTAGCATTTTCTCATTCTATTTCTTGCTTTAGTCGAAACTAGTTGTAGTTTAAATCATGGCTTATAGTTTTCACTAGTTTTCCTTTTCCATAGTTCATACTAGCAGCCGGGGTGGCCCTGTAGACATTATGCTAAGGATTATGATATGGCCTCCAGTCTCCAGTGTCCCTTGTTGTGTACGCCTGTTGAAGGATATTCACTAATCGCGAGCTAAACAAGACAAAAATGAGTTTCATCAATTTCAATTTATCATCTTCATTTTATTTCTGATTACCAACTTTTATGCACCTACCAACAACCAAAATATTAATTTATGCTGTTTTTTTTCTCTCTTGCCCCTATAGCAGCTACAGTACTATTGACTATATAAATTATAAATATATATATTAATAATATATAAATATAAATAATTATATAAATTACACCTATGGGCTACTTTGAAATAATTACGCACTTGTATTATTTGTCCATATACTGGCAATAAGGGAAAGCAAGGAGAACAGAAACTATTCAGTGTTTATAATATGCATGAATAATGTGTAAAATAAGAAATGCACTTGAATTGGGATTTGACTTAAAGTTTTTTAAGATGTTGACATTTCAAGTTTTTTGTGCTCATTTTGCTTTCGCGTAATATGCTACTGTCACACAGTTGCATCCGCCCAAGGCCCAAAGCATAAATCTCTATCCTGCCATCTTAGAGTCTGTAGAATACATCAAATTCAGTATGGTAATTTATTGAATTTTTTAAGGTAATTTTATCATGTGACTAACGATCTGTTTTCATTTTTGTTGCAATTTTACAGGGGATGCAAACAATAAGCTGGGAGATCGATGTGACAAATTATGTGGGGGTGGAATCAACTTAGTTTGCAACAAAACAATCAGAAAGTGTGAATGTGATAAAAACTATCCTCTGACCGTCCAAACTAATATTAAAACCCTCTGCCTTAAACGTAAGTAAAATTCACATTTTTGTTTATAAATTTTGACTAATTGTAAGAAACTTTTTTAATGTATTAAACCTTAACAAACATATCTAAAATTAGTTTTACAAAAAATTCAAAAAACATGAAATATATTCTGCCCAAAATTGCGGCAGTCCTATGACTATTATTTGTAAAACGATACCTGAAAAAGAGTACGCTTTACCGTTACCGTTGGGTTATGGATTTTTAATAATATAGCTATATGAAATATTTTAAAGCCAGCAGAATTGTAATCTATTTCGTTGATTACAGAACCACCACTAAAACTTTATTATACATACACTCAATCAATTCTGGTTTCCATAGAACATGTGCAGGAATCTAATCCATGCCATGTAATTAATTTAGGCCAACTGGAATAATTTTTATCCACTTTTATTAAGCTGGCTGAATGCATTATGGTGATGAATTGGAATAGGAGAAAGTTTTTGGGAGTTCTAAAAAAAAATGTCTGTCACAACTTGAATTCCAACTGTTCATTCTGTGATCTGTCTACTGCTCCATACTCCAGCAGCATAACCATAGTACCATCACTAAACTCAGCTAATACTATAATACTTATTTAAACTACATTTTCAATAGGCATTTACGTATAACGAGTATAATCTCAGCAGAGACAAATATAATGTACATATCACGTATACAAGATGCAGCACTATGTTCAGAGAGAGAGAGCAGAGTACTAGCAAGGAAAATGCTACACAAATCCTTTTGAGTAAAATCATAAATCTTCCTTTTATCCGCTCAGTATCTCTGCTTATAGAATTAATTTTCGAGTTGATGCTTTTTGATCAAAGAATAGAATCATAATTCTATTAGTCTAAAACTTTATGCTCCATACTAATAATAACACTGTTCGTGATCGAGAGAGCATAGACAGACCTTTCATAGTAGACATCTCCAATTTTCAAAACAACCAGCCGCCAGCCGTTCCATTACACTATCAGGCTATATCATTTATCATCAGGCCAAGAGTACCATTATAAATGTTTATATTTATGCTCATCATACTATTACTACTAATGAGATTTCATTTAAATTCAATTCATTCCTAGTGTAAACCTTGTAGTCTATATAGTCTGTATAGCTTTGATACCTCTGTATTACAAATTACAAAGTTGTGCCATATGTAGCATATTATAAAATAATTCCACGGATGTATATACACTGTCAGGAAATTGGATTCCAAATTGAATTTTTTTATATCATGTATTTTTTAGCGTAGGCACCTTCCTACTTACCTAACTTTTTACATAGTAAAATCGTTACAATGAACTCCCGAACAAGAATTACAGGAGCGGAAAGCACGTAGCGGAAACCGTGGGTGGAGAGACAAATGTAATCATGCAAAGAAAGACAAACTAACTTTAATTTTAGATTTTAAATTTTGAACAGGTAGGAGTAGGAGGAAATTTTCCCTTAGGATTTTCCTTATAAATCATTTCATGACCCTTCACTCAGCAAACAGAACCCTAACCATGGAGCTTCCCTCCTGGCACTGACACTGTTGTCGATCGCAATTATTATAAAGAGGAAGCACATTTAATTTTAACGCAGTATCCATCTGTCTCCTGTATCAGCAAGTTTAGACTTCCATTCAGAAAATTAATTGAACTATGGAAAATGGGAGAAGCACTATAGATAAATTAAATAAGGAAGTTGCTAAGTAAACAATAAGTTCGTTAGCGCTATCGCAAATATCGGTAATGATTATGTGGTGGTTATGATTTCTAATTTTGGCAAAAGGGCGTTTAGCGGTTTGGTTTCTACTCACATACATATTTACTGCTCACCTAAACAATAAAACTCATTTTCATCGAATGTGGATAAAACAGAAGAAGAACTAACTAGAAACTAAAACCAAATTAAACTGTGTAGGTCACAAGTATGTAGGATTTGACCGTGGAACCACGGACGTTATTGTATAGTGTTATACTGAGCGCTGAGTGAGAAAAATATTCCTGTTCAATGTACATATTATATTATTCCGACACTAAAAGTTTTTAATCAATTGTCAATTCCAAGTTAATTGCTTACCTATGTGTATACATATAAATATACAGAAGCATATAACCCCTACAAATTTGAAATGTACATATATAAGTATGTAGATGTGGGGAAACAGTCGAACGAAAAGGAATGACATGGATTGGATTTCCACATCCATGAAACTTCATGGAAGTCTCTTGTCTGTTACCTATATGTTCTATTGGATTTAGATTTAATTTCCTAGGGCAGTGAGCGAGAGAAGGCGCTTGGAATTCAGAGTCAAATTTGAAATTCAAACATGGTATATATTTGCTCCATATAAAATACAACAGACAGTCGACGTTTGACGTTTTCAACTCTTCATTTAAATTGCAGATGAGTCCCATATCCCATCATCTCCCTCTCCCTCACCACACATGAAGAAGGATGATGTAGTCTCGTGCACTTTGTATAGTTTATATACTATAAAATATATATTATAGCAAATAGCAATCTGCTTCGTTCCAAGTTCGCGTTCGTACGCAGTAAAAAAAAAGTGAAAGGGAACGAAAGCCAAGGACATGACTCACATGATGTTAGTCTCTTTTCTCCGCTGGGGTTTTCTATGCAATTAAAATACACGATAAAAACAATTGTTTTGAATTTTGAACCCGAGCCATTTTGAATGTGCTGTACTACTTGTTGTTGTTGTTTGCCTGTACTCAATTATTTTTTGTATTATTTTATGTACATGCTATACTATGCCCATATATTGGATAATATTACACATTGCCAGTAGCGGATTTGAAGAACATAATAGCCAATGACAGGAGCGCGGAACTATGGGCATAATCAGTATTCTGTTTTGATTTAAATTTTACAAGTAGTTTCTTGTTGTTGTTTGCTTACTACACCAGGCGTCAGGCACAAGTTTTTTTTACTTGATATTATATATGCATCATATGGGAGTTGAACAAAACCAAAACAAAAAACAAACGGGATTATTTGAAAAGCGGGGTTTCCTGAAATTCCTATTATTTTCGTGAATACTGAATGCTCGCTGGATAAAATAAATGTAAAATACTGATATGCTTAGATAGGAATTAGTTTGCCTTTTTTTTTCGAGAGAATAACAATATCAGTTCAGTTTAGTTGTTTCTGTTTCAATAGTTGACATTATAATGTCATCACATTCTGTTATGTAGAGCATAATATGGAAAAGTTGAAATCGGAATCAGGCTCAGAAGTCTTTAAGGCAGAAATGAAGTTTTGTGCTAATTTAGCATGCATCAACATACATATATTTTGTATTTGCGTATAATTTTAATTTCAGTTAAAATTCCATGTATCATAATATATAGTAAAAGTAATTCAGAAACAAATAAGAAAGAGTCTGGAACAGAAATAGAATAGTGACATGTACTATTATATTATTTGTACATTTCCTTTTGTCAAGAGAGAGAGAGAGAAATAGGGAATTTTAACGATACAATGTAAACTTGCTCTCGACTCTTCATTTATTTATGTTAGCCATAATGGCTTCCTGACGATCTTCATTATTATTTCATCACAGCATCTTCTCCTTATGCTCGCATCCAATTCTGCTACTCTGTGTGTCTGCTCAAGTACAAACACAATTGCCAATAAGAATTCGTCCTCCCGTCTCAAATAATCTGGGACAGCCAGGCTGAACCTGAGGAAAACAAACATAATTACATTACGTAGTGATATGATGGTGAATGGTAAATTTTACGCTCATGGCTTTTCAAGTCTCTTTATATATATGAATAAATGACATGTTTGAAATTCTATATATATTTTGTATAGTACAGTCGCTCTGCATTCTGCATAATCCTTGCTTAAAATGACAAAAATATGCAAATGGAAATCTTTGTACATACGAATCATAGTATGAATAGGCTTTATGTGAGCGTTCATTTTATGTTGCAAAATGGGCTATTTAGAAATTTGGGATGACAAATTAAATGCTAAAGACAGTAAATAAGTGGCCATATCATATCAATACATGCGATTTGATTGAAGTTAATTCGTTTATTATAGACTATTTATTGCGTCATGAATTCAACATTAATTTGAACAATAATAATTGTAAATTCAGTCTACAAATTGATTAATTTTATTGTGTTTATTTTACTTTTAATTTCAATTTGATCAAAGTCAAAGAAAAATGAAAAATTGATTTTGTTTGTAATTATTTGGTATATAGTTTTTTTCCCCCAACAAACGATTGGGATTGTGACAAACAACTCAATTTAATTTTATCTTTCAAGTCCCTTCTGTTTCTTGAGTTGAAGCCTTGAAGCTGAAGTCGTCATTAGTCCATTCTTTTATTTGAATACACTATATACAAAAAATTGGAGTGGGTTTTCAAAGTGCATTCGAAACAGTATCGACATCAACTCTTGACTACTTTCATAGACTTTCACGCAGCCATCACGTCTAAGAAAGACGAAAAGGAAAAGCTCGTCTTATATGTTTGACTGATTATACTTTTACAACCATCATGAATATAATATCTAAGGGAGGTAGGTACGTTGATACTTGAGGTTTTTTCTTGGACAGCTTTCCCCCTCGTTCTCGTTAGACTGAAAGTCCAGGTCTAGACTGCAAGTGTATACAAATTGTGGGTATATTTTTATTTTACTCGTTTTATGAAAAATACAAAACCAAACCAGTTATGCGTACAAAGGTTCATATTTGAACAGTTGTAAGCAATATGCATAATATCTTTTTTTTTTCATTTATATTTCATGTGATATCTACTTCAGCGTTCTTCAAATCTGCTTTTCTCACATATTTTCTTAGAATTGTAAAAAAAAAAAATAATGACAGGTTACCTATACCAACTACTATAGTGTGCTTTGAATTGTATTGTGATCTTACGTTAGCTCAGAGCTTATGGGAACAGGATAGAAAGCAAAATAATGTACTTAATGTATGTTGTTGTCATATAAAATTGAAATACGATAGCTACGATTCTACGATAGAGATCGTTAAAATTTCCATTCTTCTTTTTTTTTGCAACTACGAGTCCGACTATAATTTTGATATTAATTTTTGTGTTCAGATTCGAATAGATATATGCTTAACACTAGGTACTTTATATATAATTATAATTTTCCTTCTTCCCTGATTTATATTTCGTAGAAAGTTTGAAAATATACGATAAAGATGGAAGGGGTTGTAAATAGAAAAAAAATATATAAAATCATGTAATGTGTTTCGAGTACTATGAAGTCATAGCTATATACTACTGCTATATACCCTTACGCAAGGTTCAAATTTCAATAATTATTTTTAATGAGCACACTTTTCCAAAAAGAAAAATTTGCCCTGGATTTATATTTGCCATTAACTAAAAATTTAGACGAATATATGTATATGGCATACCTAATGGTTAATCCTAATCTATTCGTTTTTGGTCTTGTAATTCAGAAATTCAGAGCACTACTGGATTGCACCTATGAGCTAGCCACAGACCACACGAGTACCAGTACCCACTATTGTGGGAATTTAACAAAAGCACAGAGTACAGACTACGAGAAATTAATGCGATTAGAGGCTAATTTACTGTTTGGCATGCATTCCCAATCCTACAAAGTAAAATATCAATTTCCTCAAAGTGAAAATAATAGAGTCCGCGACAGTTGTGAAGTTCCATAAAATAAACTACCCACATAAAACATGATATAATGAAATGACGTAATGACAAATTTAAGTTCAACACGCAAAAAAAAAGGGCAATTAGCAATAAATTGTAGGTAGTCACCTAGGTACATAAGTTTTCAGCTAAATTTGAAATATGCGGCATGTGGAATTTTCAAACTACTATCTACAAAGACCGAGACCGAGACTGCTGCCAATGCTTATGCATATAACAATTTATAGAAAGGTATGTAGACACCTAGGTGCTTGCGTGCTCTTACTTCTTGAGTAATGTAATCCCAGTTTGAATTCCCATGGCGGACAATATTATGTTCCTACATCCGTGTGTGGATCATGTGTATGTGCGGGAACTGTAACGGTAACGGTAGTGGTTAGGTGTTCCAAAATACGATTACAGATACGCTAAGACACTTCACGTAGAGAGAGATAGCTTGCAGGACCAAATAGAAATAAAACAAAAAGAGCATATATAGTGTTTTCTATATAGGTACAGATAGATCGATACAACTGGTTACAGTATTGCCAACCTGATAACTCAATACCAATCAGTAGACTATGGACACACGTCGTATATATATATAAGACTTATATGCCCCATATATTACACACTACATTTTAAGCCTGGAGTCTGCACCGTGAAATTCTCGTGTACTTGATTATCCGATGATGCATGAGTTTTAAGGGGAGACTGACGACTATCTCTAGAAACCAATGTGCCAAGACTAATTCCGGAGTAATAATTAAAGATCTTCCAGTTCAAGAGCTTGTGAAGACTTCCGTGAGGACTTTCATGGTTTATCCATTCTGACATGAATAGAATAGCACGAACATCCTCTCCATCCCAACTCCCACCCATGTAACTAGGTATATGGCCCTCGTCCTCGTCCTCCTCGCCTTAGTGCCTAGTACTCATGTTGCTGTCCAATATAGACCTACACGCAGAGACATGTTTAGTATAAGAAAGTGAAAGACACTTTCGCCACATCTTTCTCTACGGATATTTCTTCCCTCGTAACAATTTTTACTCCGTCCGCCCTTCCCTCTACACCACACTACACACTACACACTACAAACATAAATACTAAATACATACGCGCCTCTCAATCTAATAGCTCATTCCGGGAGGAGAGGATCTATACACTTATCTCTCCAGGTCCTCCGTCCTCTTTTCCCTCTTAGCTCTCCTACTATATGCGGTTTTCTTGAATGAGAATTTTCCCTGGATTGTTAACCTATAAAATGTAATCCTTTTAGAAAATTTCCCCGGTGGCTCACTTCCCAGCTTCCCACCCAGATTCAGAACCCAGCACTGTGTGGCCCTTTAGCAGTGTGTCAGTTCAGTCGTATATTGTCTGCAGTACTGCAGTCTGCAGAAGAGTATGTATATAGTCACAAGATAACTTAACTTTTTCACCACTAATGCTCACTTTATAAAATACTATGCACGTCCCTCACACTTCACCACTACTGTGCGGGAAATGAAGTTTATGTAATTTTGTGACTATATACAGCATTGAATATTTTACATAAATTCTCTGTACCCTGCTCATGTTTCCATGTGGTGGATCTTGTCTTTATAGGTGTATTCTGTATAGCCTAATATTAAATGAAACAGTGCTATATGCCATATTTCTCATATTATTACACAAGGCTTGGTTTTGTATTCCTACAATAAGAACTCTAGACTCTAGACAAACTTTCACTGGAAGTAAAAAGGCTTAGCGAAAGTGTAAGACTGTGTTGCATTTTTTGTCTGCGTGGCCAGACCAACAGTAGCTATAGCGTCAGCGTATGTTGTTCTTCTGTCTCAAGTATCTACATACCATGTACTTGTACCCAAGTAGTACCTCAGTATTTTTAAGACTTAACTGTATTTTTTTTCGTCTCTGTCAAATACTGACACGGCTACGGTTACAGGGCCTACACCGCTATAGCTCTGGTTCTAGTTCTTGTCGGCTGTTTGAGGTTGAGATCGGTATAGACGAGATGTGTAAGAGAGAGAGAAAGGGAGTAAAGGAAAAATGGATGGTGGCAAACATAACAAAGAGGAAGTGAATTGAAGACTTTGATGTTTGTATTTATTTGTCCTTCAACACTTCTTAGTTCCTCTAAGCGAATTTCCTTTTTACTGATATATTTTCTACTCGCTCAAAAAAAACATAATGCTTTTACTTTTACTTCAAGGATATTGCTCAATTTTCCTTCTCCTTATACGATACGATATGATTTGTATATATTTACATGTATATCGAATATCGAATATGTCTACTACAGACTATACACACTATACTAAAGCTAACGATAAGAGGAAAGGCACAAGAAATCAACATCATCATGATAGTGTAGAGAAGCACAGTAGTTGAGTAGACTTTGCAGACAGTTCAGAGCGTACGTATGAATATTTTATTTAGTTTTAAAGTAAGTTAGTATGAGGAGGAGAGGGGTACCGACTAACGTAAGTATATATAAGACTATACACAAGCACTACACCCAAGAAGCAGGTGTAGACCCGCAGTATATATATATATATGTATGTAGTTAAGTGAAGTTTAGTGAATTTAGAGGCGAAAACACTTGGAAAATCGTAAATTGCTCTCCAAATTAAATTTTCTCTCTTAAATGGATTGTTGATTAAATTATGAGACAAGAAATAATACGTTCTGGCAAAATATGTACGAAAAGCGGAAAAAGAAACTTTACAAGTCTCAGAGAAAATTATATTTTGGAATTAATCATTACACACATTCTTTCCTACTCATTTATTACTGTCGCCTCCTTTCTTCTCTCCCCGTTTCCCTTCCCCATCATTTAATTGTGTATTTAAATGTAATTTTAATTGCATTAAAGTGTACACAGGATGTAGTCAATGTAATTTGAAAGAGAAAAAAAATTAAATTGAAAAAAAAAACAGTGCCTATATATAGCTTTGATTCTAATTCTAATATTTGACAAGCTTTTAAATTCATTTGGTATTATTACTTAATACTTTTTAGAAGGAATGTATATTATGTATGTACTCTTACTGTTCCCCTCCTACACTTCAGTTTTTTTAATTTAACATATATAAATATCTTCCATAGTATTCCATAGGCGGCAAGCGTTCAGAGGTCTACTTGAATAAAATGTGTCTTTTGATAGAGAAAGAATGAAAAAGTGAAAGTTTATACTACAAGTGACACTATGGCGAGGCCAGGTCCCTCACTCCCACTTCATAGTATTACATTTTGAGTACTTTTCGAGTGTTGTTCTCAGGAATGTTTAAGGTTTGCTCTATATTCCCTGTGTACATAAAGTAAATGGGGAAGAGAGAGAAGGAACAAGTTGGTGGAGAGAACTCAATGAAGCGTTCATTTCTCTTTCTCAGGGATTGTTCACCGTGCCCACACACACACACACACACACACACACAC
>JAQFZE010004380.1:0-11332 GCA_034695245.1 Dicyrtomina saundersi
CTGTCAACTCGAACTCTAGTAGTATCAATAATTAATATTAATAGTTACTTCCGTAGAATTAATTGAATAAGTTTCAGAGAATATATACGAGAGAGCTTTCAAATTTAATTTTACAAGGCATACTTAATCAGTATTAATAGTTAGTTCCTCTCACTTTTGGTAATTATGAATTAATTAACTAATTTTCATGTATTTATATAGTTTAAAATACTTTATTTTCTGTTCCTCTTTCCTGTATAGGGAATTACAGTTGTCTTGAGGTAAAACTCATCTTCAGTCGGGACCGAAACTTTTACTTCACTACCGTCTTTATCCCGGACATCATTCTAGTCACTTCATCATTCATCACTTTTTGGTTGGAGTGGAATGCTGTCCCTGCCCGTGTCATGTTGGGTGTTACGACCATGCTGAATTTTTTCACTACCAGGTCAGATCTGCCAACCGCTTTATCTCTGTCAGAGTATATCCTTCAAATATCTATATGTACCATATCGTCGGTGAAGAACCAAAAAGACCCATATCCATTTTTAGTTAAATACAAAATCCACTATCTACAAAAATATTCAAATATTTTATGATCTTGAAAGCGTTTAAATAGAACATTTTGCAATTTCTAAAAACAAGTAATTAAAAAATTTTGCACGTTTCAAAAACATGTAAATAGAACATTTTGCACGTTTCAAAAACATGGAAATAGAACATCTTACAGATTTGAAAATCACTTAATTAACATCTAACGCATCTTTCTTATTTAGTGTTTTTATGACATTATGTTTTTTTATATTTTATGTTTTCATTTTGACTCTATAGCTTAAATTGAATATGGGTTATTTTGACTCTTCACTCACGATATACATGATCTTGTATAAATCCTTATAATGCATTTAAGTGGATCACAAGAACTGTAAGCGATCAAGTGATGTGTGATGTACTTTGCGGTGTGCCATATTAATGTTAGAATTTATACCACATGCTTCCCTATTATTATGATTATTATGAATATCATCCATATTTCTACAGTCTTAATGTGTCCTGATATAAAATGGTCTACCCTCATAGCTCTTGCCTTTATTTTCTCTAGACGTGGATAACTAAATTAAAATAAGTTCTTGTACGTGCTTATGAAGTGTTGTCCCATATCCCGAGAGTAAATAGTGTAATGTATTAATCAAATTATAACAGTATTAAAAACATTTACAAAGGGAAGTAACAAGTGCTATTATATATTGACTACAATTTTCAGCAATGGTTTCCGTGCAACTCTCCCCGTCGTTTCCGACTTGAAAGCCATGAATATTTGGGATGGCTTCTCCATGTTCTTCATCTACGCTTCCCTATTAGAATTCGTCTTTGTCAACTACATTGGACGAAAAAGGCCGAGGCGAGCTCATGAGCGAGAAACTCCCATGTCATCTGCTCAAGTTTGCGAGGTAAATAAAATGTCTTTCTTATAATTTCCTTAATGTTTTTTATTTTTTTGGCTTCCCTTGTTTCTCAAAAACTAAGTTTTTAAAAAACATCTGGTTCATATTTGATAATAAAATAATACTCTTAACTTATTCTTAGCATAGCATCGCCATCGCGTCAAGCTTTGAGAGCTTTTTTAGCTTTGCAGTGCAGTGCTACTATACGGCACGTTGCCCAATTTAACCTATATAATGCAGTTGAAGTCTATAGGATATGCACTATAACCACTAATTAAACTTTATCTTAATCTAACTTAACTCAACCTCCTTTTTATGAATGACCATAAATACAATAGACAATAAATATAATCTTGCAATCACAACTCGTAGAATTAGACTCAAAATTTGTCATGTAATAATTATCTATATTAGGCACAGTAAATAGTAATCTGCATTGAGTATTGAGTAATTATTAATTTTATTCTCCTGAACAACAAGTATGTACATAATAATATAAACAGTCACTTACTGTAATGAATGCTAATGCAATATTTATGATAATGAATTGATTGCCATTTAAATTTTAAAATTTTGTTATGAATTTGAATATTATTGCAATCTCTATATTTAGACAAATAAGTTAGGTGAAGTGAATCAAGCTTCACCCATGTCACCAGTTCCTCCAAGTAACCATCCAACTGAAATCGTTTCATGCACAAGATGTGGCACTTCTCCCACCACTCATCCCGCCAATAGTGGCTGCAATAGTCCTACGGTAATTCACCAAACAAACAAAAAACAAACAAATAAAAAAAACAATCAACTTTACATCTCCATAAAATATCTCCCTCATCCATCCGCGGTCCAGTTCCACCAGCCATACAGACAGACAGAGACACACATTACGAAAATACGATTACAATATTTTCTACATTCTACACTGATATATCTGAGGCGATAATATTTTACAGCCTATACCTCTACATTCTCCATTATAATCTGTATCAAAACACTTAAATTTTTTTTACTAGTACACAAAATAGTTTACAGATCACTTTTATTTTCATTTCTTTCTTTTTGCTCACTACTTAATAGAATTGTAGACGAAATATTTATAATCTCTAATATAATCTATTTAGTCTTAGAATTTTACTATAGCCTCTTGAATGCTCCGTAGTTTCCGTAGCTTACTATATTTACTTGAGCTCATAGAATTATATTTAGAATTTTTATATTTTGAATGACTTACAAACTTTTTTTTTTCAATTTTTCACACCAATTTTATATCTCTTATCTTGCCAATCAATAATGCCAGTGCCAGTCTCGCCAATTTTTTTAAGCCTTTCTCTTGCACATCTTATCTTAATGATTTTTATTTCGTTTTTTGCTTGTGGCTTAAATGACGCCTTTACTTATAATAATTATTACCATTAGTTAGTTTATATAAGTTTATGTGAGGAAATACGAATTTCGAAGTAGATAAATGGCAATTTGAATTTCTAAGTTGAAAATCGATTTGGAATTCGTTTCAAATCTAAATTATGATAATTAACTCTAACTCAAAGAAGTCATGCTTCAACTTTTTTTATGCAAATATAAGCCCATCTATAACTGTAGTTATCGGGCTTCCATTCATTATAGGTATGAAAGATGAGATGTGCAAGAAAGAAAGGGCGTGAGAAACATGTACTTTAATAACATGACATTTTGAAAATAATACCTATAAGTATTTAATAATCTTGTACTTTTATTTGAATTTTTTTTTGAATTTGAATTTGAGTTTTTATTTTTCTTCTATATATACGACCATGACATGGCCTATACTTGATTTTAGTTCCTCATGTTAAATAATCAAATAATAATGTTTTTTTAATCATATATGACCGACCTCAAATATGATTTCCTATAATTGAATAGTTAATGACTGTCTGTTGCTCTGAATATTTTAACAGTGGCGGCGAAGAATAATTGAGAACCCCATCCGTGTGGCGAAAACGATTGATGTGGTGTCTCGTATAGTTTTCCCTATAGCATATGCTATTTTCCTCATCTATTTCTTCGTGACTCATCAAGCATTTAAGAAAATTGCCTCGTCTTCCTGCTGACCTCAACTTTTTACCACAATATAAAAAACTATACCTTCTAACTCGTTATAGCTCGGAATGGAGTCGTCGAGTCTTAAAACTTAAAGCAGTGTAGAAAATATATAGTACATACGATTCAGTCATTCAAAATCTACTTACGAATCCAATAACACAATTTACAATCTACAATGACTTACCATTTATATAATAACTATTAATAATTCTAATTTATACCACCGATGTAGATACCATAGCCAAGATACGTACGAGTTATTTACATAATAATTTCGAATTGAATTTTAGCTCTGAAATTGAATTATTTATTATTATTAGGTAGGTAGGTAGGTTACTTTTGAGTTTTGATAGTGTTTGATCTTTGGGGTATAAGTTGAAGAGTTAACATGTTTTATTTAAGTTGAGTTCACGTATTTTTGCTGTGTGTGTTGAGTTGCTTTAGTTAATTATGAGAATGGTTTTTAGATATGTAGGTAAAAGCAAAGAGGTACTTATTATGAATTTCTATGTAGGCGTATTGGAATACTTTATTCAATTAAAAGTAAGTAGGTACTTTTGAAATGGTGACGGTATGGTGAGGATAATTGAGAGTTATTTATTAGGTGTAGATACCCAAAGTTACGCGGAATTTTAAAGGTAACCTTTACATTGTATTATGTAAAATGTTGATTGTTACTATAAGGGATTCTTCTCCGATGATTGAAAGTGCTCATTCCTGGTGCTATATAGCTACAGTTTATTATACTATGTGTCTATATACATAAATATTGAAGTGCTGCCATGCTGTCCGTTTGAAGTATGTGTATTTAAGAATTATTCACAAGTATTTCAATTTTCAATATTCCAATTAAATATTTGGCCAGAAGTCCGAGAGGAAGAGAAGAGAGAGGGAAATAGAGAGTAAGTTAACTAGACAAAATACTGATAGCTGATGATAATATGTAGTTGGAACAATTTAGCATTAAACATTTAGGAACGTTTTGAGTGTTCAAAATAAAAAAAGGAAATAACGAAATAAGAATCTAGGGAACAAAATCATGATGTCTTAGGATGTGACTTACAATTTATGACAACACACAACAAAAAACAACTACTGAATTACAACATTTAAAAAAATAAATAAAAATAAAAACAACGAACGATTAATTTTGATCTCGCTACGCAAAATTAGCTTCATCAATCACAAAATAAAATATAGATCACAACCACAAGAACAATGAAAATTTTACCCCCTATAGTCGTTTTTTGCAACTTTAACTTCAACTGTGGACATGAGTCGTCGTTTTTAAATATTTAAATTCTATATATAAAAATTTAATTATTATATAAATACTTTTCAAATTTAAATATATATAATAATATATTATGCAACCGGATTGAAATCGAAATCGAAATTGATCACAAGCTAAGATGCTACTGCTGTGCTGCTAGTCCAGGGTTTCAGTGGATGTTGGTACTATAAGTACTTAAATACGCGCATAATAATATAATAAAATATATTCGAGTTCGGACCGAGAGCGACATAGATGAACGTGTACACGTGCATTTCAATAAAAATTTAGAGGACACTATAATATAGTGAAATAACATTACAAAATTAAATACTATACCTTTAACCTATACCTTAAAATTCAATGTACATAGAAATAAGTTGTGATTTTAATCCCAGTGACCTTAACTGTGATTCCTGTCCGTACACCAATTACCATATTATGTGTAACCTAAGTCGGAAATCGGAACGGCAAAGACAAGCTCAACCTGTACATATTTCGTCTTCATCCTTATTATTCATAGGAAATGGGAATACGATACACTAATTATATGTCACTACTACGGTGCGGTGTTGTACAATTCGTCGTATTGTGAGGAAAGTAATTTCAAACCGTGTTTGTGTAACGCGGTTACCGTTAAAAATGACCGAATTAGAAAAAAATGTAATTATTAATTAGCTATATAACTTAAAACTCATCTTTCTTAAACCATATCCCATGCGAGATTATTTTTGGTTTGTCCGCGATGTATGTACTTCAAGCTTAAAATATTTGGTTCAATGTATCCAAATGAACACCTGGTTCTATAAACACCCAATATATATTATTAAATCCCTATATTACAACAATTACCTTTAAAATTCATTCTAAGCGTGCAAAAAAAGAAAATCAAAATTAATTCCTTATAATGTGATTGTATTTAAATCATACAAATTTTATCAAGTACTAAGTACCTTCTGACCTACCAAGTATTGTATAAAATTATACGAAATATTTAAAAACACAAAAAAAAAGAAGAAACGTATATGCAGAAGCAGAAATATATTATAGTGCTGGCTCATTCAAAAAAAAATGTATAAAGTTTTATGCTTAAATATCTTCTGCGTCTTTATAGTCTATATAAGTAATAACAATCGAATGTATTATGCATATATAGTTAAAAAACCATCACGAATTTTTGAATATTGAAAGGCTGGAACTGGAAACTGGAACTTTTAGCCGTTAAAATTAAAAGAGAAAAAAACTAAAAAAAAAAATATATATATACATATATAAACATATACAATATATAATACGATACAATACATTATAATTATTATTACTATTGGTTGAGAAGTTGAGAGACAGAGAGAGAGGATACGAAAAATAATAAAATAAGCAAACAAACCTAGGTATAGGTACATACCAAGTATTTAAGTACTTACCTTTTAGATAGTTAATTCGTTATCGCTATATATATATATCGGTTAAGGATATAATTATTACTGTTTAAGTAGTCATATTATATATAATAGTTTTAGTTTGTCATGATTGGCTGTAAAAGTTGAGTGATTACAATTTAGGTATATTATACTGATATTATTGTGTGGAATTTTGGAAGAAATGAAAATAGATAGACACGAGCTGGAAGTGTGTAAATACTGTATCTCCACATATTTAAAAACCCACCTGACCTAAATATATAAGAAAATATTATTATTAATATGACAATTATATGTATAGTAAGTTATATAAATATCTACCTGCATACGCTATATATATACCTACACAACTTCATGCTGGCTACACATGAGGTTTGATATTTGATATTGACATAATAATACTATAATGAATTATAAATAATTATTGATTATTGATTTGAATTTGAGAGTGCTACAATGTGATATTTATTCAATGTTGAAACCAAACCAAAACCAATGTAGGTACCTACACCATACATATTAAATCTAGTGTACATAATATTATAGTAATGTAAAAATATAATGTTGTTAAATCTATTCAGACAATTTATAATACAAATCGCAAAAAATTGTAGATGGTCGATCATGGTCGAGTCGTGTCTTCCCATTAATATCGCAAAATCGCAAAAACATCGGAACGTCAGACTTCAATGAGTGTGACATCCAAAATTTCAAAATTAAATCGGAAAATAATCTCAATGAAAAATGAAAACGCAATGCAGTGCAATTACGTTTCTAAAATAGAAATTCCAAAGTTCTCTCAATATACACTCTTGTAGATAAAAAAGAAAATAGCTGGAAGAAAAACCTTAAATACCCATATAATATGCCATACATACAAACACAAAACATTATTTATTAACTTGTCTAAATCTAGAGAGAGTCGAAAGGTGAAGCTATTAAGCTGGAAATCGAAACAACATGTAAAAGTTGTAGTAGTAAGTCATGTCTCTCTATCTCTTACACCGACACGACGATGCGATATGCGATGGGAACACACGATGGGCGATGGGGAGGCCGATGTACTTCAAATTATGGATTATTTATAGACTACACGTATATATATATAGCCTATACAGATATAATATTACTATGTGCGATGCTTATACTGTGTATACGTATATATTGAGGAAAATCAAACCTTGTGAGTACGAACTATCAAGTATGATCTAATGTACCTATTTAATCTAACTACATAATGCAGTCTCTCTCTAATCGTAAGTTGTGCTCCTGTTGTTTTCTATTATTTATGGAACTAAGGAAAGTAAGTACGAACTATAGGAAATATATAGCCACTATATGAATTATTAAATTGCCCACGTTTCCCCTACTTCCCCGTTAAAGTAACTATAAACACATATGGAATTTCCGATTCGAAGTCGTTCTTGGTTTAGGTTTTGTAACGGAATTCCGATGCCGATGCAGACTACGAAATTTCTACTTCGACTTGGACTCGGATAGCAGAGTTATTATAGCGAGTATGCTTCTTTGGTGCGACGAGTATAAATACAAACGCTATAAGTATTTAGAGAAATAAGTAATATAAATAAACTAACGATAAGTATGTCTACTACCGTGGCCGTCTGTTTAAGGGGTGTACATGAACAATTTGCTACAATCTAAATATTTCCCATGATAAAGTTTAAAGCTAAATCAAAACCCAAATTTCTATGTAAAATACATAATAACAATAACAATAATAATATTTGACGGAAATAAACCTGCCATAGCCATAGGACAAGTTCCTAGGTTATGTTCAGGTTTTGTTTTGACAATGGTTCCCGTTTAGTAAAATACATAATAATTATGATGTGACTTGTATGTTTCTGATAATATAATGGATGGTAATTGTAAATTTGTAAAAGGACAAGTCTATACAATACAATATGGACATGGAAGATTAATCTATAGGCATACAATAGTAGTACAATATTTATAGTAGGTATATATATTTAGTAGAAATGATTAACGATTTTTGTGCGGCAAGGGGCGCTATATAGTCGCTGTCGTCATCTCACAAAATTTCACACATTCTTCATTCTGGAAATGTATAAGCATAATAAATAAATTATATTACTTACGATTACTTACGATTAGAAGCACAGAAATACATAATTATAGAGGAAACTAATAGTGATTTGTACTAAGCAAATAAATTATATATTATTATATATGGCAGGTAGGTATACATAGATGATTAACAAGCTGCTAAATTGCTAAAATAATTGCAATAGGGTCAGTGTCCTTTCCATACTCCATATCACAGATGAGAAACAGAATTAAATTTATAAACTACATATGTAATTATTATATTATACCTACCTATGTAATATTCGGTTGTACTACATGCAGTATATTTAATAGGAACCTATAATTATTTTTGCTATATAAATTGGTCAAATATAGTTAAAATGTAAACGTACTCATTGCACCTCACACACGACATCCTTTTTCTTTTTTTTGTAATTGTGTGAAATTGCATTGCTGGACAAAACAAAAGTGTTATTAGTATTAATGGGATTAAAATCTGAACTTTTATAGGTACTTTATAGTCAAATGTCGTTGGTCGTCGAACGTCTACTGAAAACTGGTTAAAAATTATTAAAGATATTCTTGTAAGCCCATTTCCTGTATCCTTGCCTTGCACTTTGCCCTAAAATAAGTATATCATAAAGAGACTTTATACTTTGTACAACTCACCTTTCTAATATAAATTAGTTATTTAGTATTTTTTTGTTTCATCTTTAAAATCAGGAGAATATTTTGATATTTGATTTGATAAACATTTTAAAACTCTATCTCTATAGAATGAGGTCCAATATAGTTGCATTATTAGTCGCTCTACACTTTTGCACTTGACTCGCCTCCAAAACTCCTCTCCAAAAAAACGATTTGTAAATCACAATTAACTTGAGAATCCGTTGCCTCACTTTATGCCTCACCTATAAAATTCGAATTGAAAGTTAACTCTATATACTTAGTTACTTAATTATGTATAATCCAGCTGATAGAAAGACACACTACTTCATAACTAACCAAATTCGAACGCTATAATATATCACTATATCATCTCTGTAATAAATTAGTTTAGTTAATTAGTTATTAGTCAAACCTAAGTCGCACTTACTAAGTTATACTACACACCTACACCTTACAAATGAACTTACCTTTTTGCCTATGCCTCTCTATTTGCATGATAACTCTTGTTAAAATTTGTAACCTTTATTCACTCGAGCAGAAATGATGCGGGAGACGTCAACGACAAAAACTACAAATGACCACATTGCACTTGAATTTATTTAAATTGTAGAATAAATTATTCCTATAGATATGAACTTAGTATGTATTTGCTATATAGTATTATTCCTACACGTGTACCTATATTACGTAACCCTTGCGCTGTAATCATCATTAATAAAATTTGTGAATTTTGTAATAATTTATCAAATTAGGCGGGACCCGTCGTAACCGATGCCGATACCGATGCGATAGATATAGGATATGCATAGTATAGTATATAGTACCTTTCTATAGTTGTACGAAAAAATAAGCTATAATTAAAGCTTTTATTTCAGCTACTCAACTGCTGCTGTTGTTAAAACTTGGAGATATTTTACGAGCAGCGCCGCTACCGCATACTGGTGCCTGTAGTTACCGTTCGTTAGTTCATAATACACCGACTTTGTGCGGATACTTCATTAGTTACATAATTGATGAGTTGATCTTGGTATTTATTTTATTTACGACTTTATTAGGATCAGAATCAGAATCAGGGCTCTGACCTCGAATTTCGATTTCGAATCAGGACCTATACTGTGTACTTTACTATATGGACCAGAATCAGAACGAGATACTTTTCTCTGCGCCTCTATTTTTACCACACTACTGTACATACCCTGTCTTCATTATTCGAATCGAATGTGAATTTTATTTGATTAAACTCCAACTCTGTGGATATTTGCTTCTTTCGCCCTTCGCAGAATTCCAAGTAGAATTCCGAAATCACAATCCAAATTCAACCCCAAATCAATTTTTTTGTCTACTGTACGCCGCACCATAATTTAGATTTTAATGTCTACTTAGTTTCTCCTCTCACATCTTTTCAGAGATCCTGTAGCCCACAGTATGTAAGTAGGTAGCTTTGTTTTCTTTTGACAGCTCCTATATTTTCCTATGCTCTGGCTCTGGCTTTCTGTCCAGTCAAACAATTCATTTTCATTAATTGTAATTTATTCGGTTCGGGAAAGCGTATACGTACTCGGCTTTGAGACGGAAATAGAGTTAGAGACGGCGTGCCTCTGTGTTGTTTACTTAATTATTAGAGCAAATATGAAATATACACTTGAAACTGACTGAAATTCAGTCGGCTTTGAAATTTTGAGAGCATAGACGCTGTTTCTGTTTCTACTATATCTGCAGAGTTCGTACATATTTTCCTACTAATTCGATCGAATACTGCAGGCGGCTTTTCTTTGGTTCGGCTCGGCTTTATGGCTTGCCCATAAGATATATATATATGTGCAGTAATCCAATTAGTATTAAGTATTTATACGAGCATAGTTGGGCATCGGCAGAGGAATAGGTTCTGATTCTGATCTTTGTTAATACCAATTCAGATTACAGATTAATACTAACACGGCGGCATGGCTTACTTACAAACAATCCCTTTATAATTTATATAATACGATTATTTACGGTTTAATTTGTCAATCTTGTCTGTAATTTCGCTATTTTCCAGCACCTTCATTATTACTGCTCCTTCTGTAGATCCCACGTAGGTAATTACATTATGTATAGGTATACAAGGTACTTGGGTATTTTTATTCCTGTAATTAGATTGTGTATCACTTTTTGATGGGCAGTACGTTTGATACAGTATATAATTAATTATAAAGGTTAAAATATTACACATACTATACCGATACCGTTACTTGTATGTATGTTATAGTTTTATTTGTATATTAGTTGTAGAGATCATAACTTGCAAATTACTTGGCAAGGAACTTTATTACACTGTCAAATGTACTTATACTTTAGGTATGTAGTAAGATTGTGCTAAATTAGTCGAGTATCCATGTTGAAGGCGTGGAAGGCAT
>JAQFZE010004381.1:0-11330 GCA_034695245.1 Dicyrtomina saundersi
CGAAATGTGCCTGCAGAATAACGACCAATCGTCCTACAATGTTTCTTTTTGCGCCGTTAGAGTCAGTACACATGGGCGAACAATTAAACAAATTAAAATTGCGGATTTTCAAAAAGGAAATTCATTTTTTACTACTAATTTTGTAAAATAAATAGTTTAGCATTGTTTAAACGGGGAAGCATACATTTTTCGCACAAACAGTTCTACGCCAGTTTTGTTTTAAATTCCAAAATCCTATATCTTCTATGCAGTGAAACAAGTGCTTTTTTATTAGGCGTCTTGGAAATTTGCATAAGATTCAAAATACGTTATAAAAAAGACGCCCCATATTTTGTTGAATTACAAAAATATAGAAATTTTACTCTTGCATCGCTTTACTGCAAGAAACTGCAGGAAGCACGTCATCGGTGTTAAAAAATAAATACTTATGTTCATCGAAATGTTTTAAGCTGTGGTATAAACGAACCAAGATGGCTTCAAACATTACATAAACCACTCATAAAGTGAGCAATTTATAATTTATATATGCAGAGTGAGAAAATGGAAAATAGCTAAAATAAAGAATTACGTTCAAAGCCCTTTGACAAGTACCTTTCCGTCTTGAGCATTAAAATTTTTTAGCATTTGTTCCGTTAAACTGTGACAGTACACAGTGACAGTACTGTTACAGACAGTAAAGTTTAAAGATTGAAATTGAAAAAATTAAACTAACTTACAATTAATTTATTTTTATTTACCTTTTTTTAAATTTAATAAGTCCACATTTAGTAAGGTGAGAGGTTTTATAGTTTTAAAGACACAAATTAAAAATATTTTAGGTTATAAATGTAATATTGTAGAATAACAAACGATTAAGTAGAGTAAAAGCTTTGACCAAATGAAAGATACATGCGAGTGTCGTCGGGCCTAAACAATTGCTTGATTTCTAAATGGACTATAAATTTGCAGCTGTGAGCATGAAAATAAATATGGGGTTTTTAAAACAAGATATTTCTTCGAATGTATTAAGGCAATATTTGCACAATTAAGGTTAAAATTGGAATTTTTATTGATTATTGTTAATTGGCCATTTTCAACGTTGTTGTATTTTATTGTTGTGTGGAGTTGTTGGTTAAATGTGCTTTACTGAATCTGGTACGAAGGATCAAAAAGCATTTGGCGAAGTTGTTGACGAGTAGTACAGAAATGATGTTCCACAAATTCACTCTATTTTTTAAACCACCCACCACAATATCATCTATTTTAAATAATGTACGGCTACGTTAAAAATGATATCTTCTCAATACCCTAGAGGATCCTGTGATTGTAACGACGACATCAATTATGGACGACCTCAAATGTTTTCTCTCATGCTATTACGTGGTTTGTTTTTAGATATTTGCAATTGTTGCTGTTTGCAACAGCCATTACAGTTAATGAATCTTGTAAGCATGGTTTGCAAAATTACGTAAGATATTATAAGCGACGTTGAACAAGTAATATTTTTGTTGAATTATATTTACATTAATATGACTAAAATTTTAATTTGTATTGCACTTAAGAATCAACGATATAAATAGATAATTTTATTTAAAAAGGATAATATGTTTTTTCTTGCACTGTCTTTGCATGAAACCAACTAAAACTATTTGGTTTCTTATTACAAAAACCATACAGTACTTTAGTAGAAAACGCAATTAAATTTTTGAAAAAAGGCTGAAATCAATTAGCTCCCTATTAGTTTCAATTTGAACTTAAGCTTTTCATTATCAGACTGAAATAACAGAAAACTCTTAAATGTCAAAGAAACATCGTAAAGTAAAACAACAATCACTTTTGAAATAATTAAATAGGCGATAATATACCTATTATTGCAATTGATTGTAATGAAAAAAGTTAAAATTGGAATACATTTTTTCTTTAAAATATTCAATCAAAATTGGATTGGAAAACATATTGTATGCTTGACGGCAATACAATAGCAAAATTCCTTTGTGCAAAAATAAAAACTTGCTCTGTTGACTAATTCAACGATTATATGAATAATAGTAATAGTGGGATGTAATTGGTTGGGCGCTGCGGTGAGGGAAGACAACTTTTGAATATAATTTTGATAATAACGCGTGTTCTGTTGTTCTTTTCCTTGTGAGGTTAAACCTAATTCATGGTGTCAATATAGATATACAGATTGAGATATACAATGAGATATAAAAAAGTTGAATAGAAAGGATTTTAATTCTCCTGTCTCATATTCGCACTTAATATTGTCCAGCAACAGTAATTTGCCACATTACACTTCTAATTGTCATAAAACTATATATAACCGGCGTGGAACTACTTAAATAATGTGACTATTTAATAACGGATGCATACAGTTGCCAAGATACTCGATTCGTCCTAAAATTAAATTTTTATTTATCCTGGTACATAATATTTATACAAAGTTTTAGAATCCTGTGCAATAGTCAGTTTCGAAAGCTTGTATTTTGGTTGACCGTTTCAGTGTACCTAGTGTCTTCGTTAATTCTGATTTGTTGATTTTAATTTAGACAAACAATAAGTTTCATCAGAGTTTAGAGGCGTTCGTATGATTCCTTATTGTTAGTAATAAATATTTGCAATCAACAGAAATCTTAGCTTCCTAGTTGATCGTTACTTTCTGAAATACTACTTTAGCCTGTGTAAATTCTAGATATGAATACAAATTACTGTTACTAAATACGTTTAATCCTTTCATGTATTTTGATACTAAATATGGTTTAGATTTTGTCAAGAATGTAGATAGCCTTTGTTACCACTCATAGTATTGTATTACCACTCATAGTATTGTATATTTAGTGTACATTACAAATGACGGACATACATACAGCGTAAAAGTTTATTATTTTAATTCAAATTTCGAATCAATTATTTTGAATTAACTTGAGAAATGTAAAATAAAAAAGATTCCAAATTTTCATTTTCAATAAAATTATGTTAAAGTGGAAGCCACGGCTAAGAAAAGGCCTCAATTTACTGTATATTATTATGGCCCCTGCGCTGCCTACAATTTTCACCTCTTACATTGGTTACAATGTACGTATTAGTGAAATATAGCTCTGTAAAACGTGATAGACCAAATAATGCAAGTGGCACACTTAATCTGTGACCACACCCACACTCACGTCTTTAACCATCACACGGAAGGGAAGCTATGAATTCCAACTGAAATGGCATACAAAATATTTAATAAATGCAGTTTGTACTCTGGGGTCAAAAAGAATTATTTAGGTTAGATTAAATTCACAGAATATAATACAAAGAATAGAAAAATGAATTTACGTAATTTACACACCGATAATACAGAAATCCCTAGCAGTGAAACATAAATTATTCGTTTATTCGTCATTCGTCATTCTGTAAATCAAGTTTTTCGAATTTATACGCGAAATAAAATTGTAAAATGTAATACTATTCACAGATAACACAATTTCTTAATCCTGACAATTTTGTACTTATCTTTTCTAAAAAATTTATTTCAACTAAACTATTGCAAACTGCAAATTAAAATTAATTGTATGGATGCTATGATCATTTTATACTGTTATTTATGTTGTATTACTTCTGGTGAAATTGGCTCTCTCTCTCTACTCTCTCGCTCTTTCAAGTTTAACAGATTTTTCAACTTGCTGCCTCTAAATGCATTGTTACATTTACATCGGAATTCTGGCAATAGTTAGTACAACCTGTTGGTTTAAAAAAAAACCGTATGTTTAACAAAATTTAGTGTTGAAATTTTCATTCTGAATTTCTGAATTTATATATTCTTTTAGTATTTAATGCGCGAAAATTTAGTTTTAAATTTAAAGGTTATATCTTCGTACAATCGATGGTTGATATTGTAAAAGATGATCAAGAAGAGTTTGGATTTGTTAATCCCATTAAACAAAAATATGTAACCAATATTTGTATTAGTATCTTGCCTACATGTCATTGCCAAAGCCTCAAAAGAAATAACAAGCGACGTTAAACAAGTATATCATTTGCAAAGTTGTTTTTAAATTAATAAGATAAAAATTCCAATTTTTATTACACTTAAGTTGCAACAAAATAAGTGGACAAGTTTACTTAAAAGCAATAAAGTTGCTTGTTGATTCACACCACAGCCTAAAAATATTCAAGGCTTCAATTAATAAAACCAAAATTTATATAACGTTGGAGCGAAAATATTATTTTAATCCCGTTAATGGATTAAAGTATTGCGAATATAAATATGCAAATTGTTAAACGCAAACGCTTTAGAAATTTAAATTTTATATCACAACAATGCTCCTAGCTAAACATTTTTTGATAGTTTGTGCAACCATAAAGTCATATATAATTATTTTAATTTTAACCATTTTGATATTCTGTTAACTTAAAACATGCTATAGTAGTTATGTATTGAAGAAAGATGGTTAGCCAAAATAGTTATGTGAGCAAGTATTAAAAACTGCAGTTTGAAATTTTTTAAGAATATATAAAAGAAATAGTAGTTTAGCGCGTCCTGCGGGCGGTATTTAAAACTCGGAATTCTAAGCAAGTCAATCTGACGTCCAATAGATACAGAAACCGGAATTATGCTTCTCCTTTGCAAGCCTAGGATATTTTCTATAGCACAAAAAAAATCAACTACTTCACACTGCAACAAAACCCAACTGTTAAAAATTTAATCGACTTACAATTAGTATCAACTGGTCTTTTACGTATGGAAGAATTTAATTCCTAATAAATTACCTACAGTAAACGATTATTTAATGAGGTGGTGAATTTTTACTAGTTTAGCGTCGGTTTAGCACCGTTATAAAGTAAACTGTCTAAATATATATAGCTGTGGAGTAACAAATGAGATTTTTATTATTTGTGTTTTACCGAAATCTAAATTTTAACACAATTGCTCGATCACTAACATGTTCACTCTCATCGCTCTGTTTTTGAAATCAAATAAAAGCGTTCAATTTAGTTACATAGATTAACACCGTTCAAAACATTATTTGCTGTTTTAGCGCTCTGGAAGACTTAGCTACGCAACCGCTCGTATGAAGCTAGTCTAAAGCAAACAAGACCATTATGAATACTAAACAATACGTAAATATTTTTGTTTCGATAGCTTGTACATTTTTCAGTAAATTGTTGGAAATTATGTATTTGTCTAAGAATACTACATAAATAAGTGTTCAGCTGATCGAAACCTGATATAAATACTTTGTATCGGGATTATTTGGAAAATCATTTCATATTATTTTGCTGTATTATTTTTGCTGTATGTTTCGTATTATTTGGCGACCGTGGACCTGAAGTAGATGCTGAGCTTACAGCGAGTTAGTTTTATTACTGAAAAAAAATGTGTTTGTAATAAAGCATAAATATAACCGAAGCAGTTAAAAAGAAGGTAAAAGCGGGCTAGGTAATAGGTTTGCTAGAACCAGTGGGCCAGGTGCATGTGCTGCCGTTTTGAGTGGGCTCGGTTAGAATAGCGCTGGTACGAGTGAGCTATGTAATATAAAAGTATAATAAATATTAATTAGGTCGATTTAACCAAAGTTCATACAACCAGGCTGAACCAGTCACTGTGGGTGAGGAAAAAGGAGGCTACCGCGTTAGATCGTCTCGGTCTTTGTACCCTTTTACCTATCCCCGTCCCCTCCTCCACAGTAAAGGAGTCCCATTCCCTAGGCCCTTACAGTAAGTAGTGGTCTCTATGGAGCACCGAAGGAGATTGGGTTCCAATCAACCATCCAGTGACGTTTACCGTACAATACCGAGCCGTAAACGATTAGCAGTGGCCAAGGATTGAAGCCAGGTCTAAGACTGAAAAGTTCGTTCCAATCTGCAGTCCTTAGTGCTCCGACTGGGCTTAACACCATTCAAAAAGTAATTTGTACTTTTATATGTTTACCGTAGTTAAGTGTTAGACTTTCTTCAGTTGAGGTTTCAGAAAGTCAATTATCTAAATCAAACACTATTATCATGAATAAAGAAAAAGTAAACAAAATAGGTAAATATTTTTGTATCTAAAGCTTCTAAGTTGTTCCGTTAATTGTTTTTGTCTAACAATGCGTAGGTACATGTACAGCTGATTAAGATGTCATATACATATAAGCGTTTAAAATAGATTATTTGGGAAGAAATTTCAAATTGTTCTGCTATTTACGAAACATAGCCAGTGGCAAAATAAATCGATAAGTTAAGCTTTTTGGTTTGATTTTCCAAGATTGGAGAACTTTTAAATTTGTAATATCCGTTTTTGTACTTTTAATTCTGTATTCGTTTTTGTTTCAAGTTCAATTTTAGGCTGAGGTATGTGCTTTACATACTTTACATATCAGTGGGAACTACCACTCTTAGTCGCGAGAGGGCTTTGTTTGGTTGGTAATTAAGATTACAATAAAAATGTCGTAAAACATATACACTGTATTTTAGCTTGGCATTCAAATTTATGGCTAGTGAACCTTTCTTTTTTTTCGTGTGCTGGTGCATATTGGTTTGAATTTTGACGTTTTGTTAAGATCATTTCTTTCTTGGAATTCCTTGAAATTCAATATTTTGGTAATGTTATTGCACATATTGTTCTCACAAACTCTATATCGTAAGTCAAAAAGTATTTCCCAAGTCCTTCTAAATGCCTAAATACACAGCGGCACGAATAATGACTACCTACCTTATCACGTGAGTGCTAAATGCAAATGCGATATCTACACCACTAATTAGTGTAAAATGTGATATTTTCACAAAATAATTTGACGAAAAATAAGATATTTGCAAGATTAATTGCAGTGTAAAATGTTATAAGTTATGTAACAGGTTTAATATATGAGGTTTTAAGTGCTTGTTTTCAATTATTAGGTTTTCTGAGTTTGCTATAAGTGTATATGCCATAGATAACCGTCGATCTCAATGAACATGTACTTGTTGTAACCCAAGCTCAATATTTCACTTCGTTGCAAGTAAATTCATAGAAATTGTTTTAGTGGCGATCGCTAGCTTAGATCAATTTTGCAGCTGTCCCACAGGCTTTTATTTATAATTTGGAATCCAACTTGGAACTAATCAGAAATAGTTCTGAGCAAAAGTGTCATCATTTAAATCTGCGAACCTCAAAAATGTGTTGTAGCAAGTAGCAACTTTCAAAATGAATTAAATATTCTATAATTTGAACTTGGACCAATGTAATATGTACTTGCAATTTTAAGGGTTTCAAAATTTTCTATTATTCAAAAATCGGGAAAAAGTAGAGATTGGCTAACGCCGTTTACAATATTTTTGCATCTTTGCTTATGTGTTTTTATAAATTTATTAAACAATTCTGCTGCAGAAAAGAGAAACTAATCGCATCGTGTCTATATTGACTAAATGATACAAATACAATGAAGAAAAAAATTAATATTTTCGAATTTTTAAATACCTAGAATTTCATTTTTAGTCAATGTATCAGAGATTACAAAACTTCAAATTTTAAAAAAATCGGATGAAAATTGTAGGAGCTACTGGGTTTCAAAAAATCAAAAATTCAGTTTTTTAAACTTTGGTTGGTGACTGTGGGCCAATTTGTGACCTGCTACAAAAATAGTTTAACACACGTTAACTAGTTACCATAGACACGTCTGAAGCGCACACACTTCAGTTAAAAATCTGCGCACATGTCTCTGTCCACCCTTGTTAGTTTAGGCATTTTTAAATTTTTTATTTACGGAGGAACAGAGCAGCTAACCTTTATTCTGAGGATTTTAAGGAATAAGAACAAATAGATGTATGGCCATGGCCTAAGTAAATATTTTTATAACATCAAAACTTTATACATTTGACGTGTTAATTTTTAAATTTGTACTGACCATACGATCTGATTTGCATAGTTTATTAAAACAAAGAAAATTATTTAAAACGGCGTTGAGGTTAATTTTTCATGGTGTAACAAAGAGCAAGTCCATATTGTAATGTCTTGAAAAATACATACTAACTGTACTACTAGTAATATCGTACAGTTCATCATTTCAATAGTGCAAAAATGTGCAAATAAAACAATGGCGAAGAATCTGCGTAGCTTTGGACTTTGGATGGAGTTTAGGCATAAACGTTGGTACAATAATATAACTTTTTTGTGAAGACATATTCATTAATTGCAATGGTACAGTCTCTCAGCAGGACTTGACGCTTGCATAAGTATCATTTTAATAATTAAATATATTACTCCGATATAAAAATGTACGATGATTTGTGACAAATTCATTAAACTAAACGCCAAAAAGCTCTTCAATAAAAGCGTGCATTTAAATTTTGAAGTAAATTAAAAGGTAATTACGTGGGAGGATTGTACTATAAAACGTGTGCCAATAGTTCAGCGCGCGAATAATAAGTTTACGTATTAGAAATTAGTAAAATTAATGCCTTCATTTCAAGGAAAATGTGGGTAAAGTTAGCAGTGGATATTTTAAATTTGTTTGCCCAGATGCCATTCAGTTTTATTTTTCGATTTTAGAATTGAGGTGTAATAGGTATGAATCTCCCACGAAAACATGGAATGTACAAGTATCATTAGCTTGGGTGCTCATTTCGTTGATTCAAACCAATAGAAAAATGTAAACGGCTACGTCTACAAAAATAGAAGACAATTAATTGTAAATACACCTTAATCATTCTGCATTCAACTAGGGCGTAGGCCATTTAAAACTGCTGTAAGTAGTTGATGGACTTTGAACTTTCACTTAACATTTTTAAATGAAAGAATTATCTGGGGTAGATCTTCACAATATAAAATAAACAATAGAGATGTCAAAATGTTGAATTTATACTATTTATTTTAGATAAGGAATATCCCCCAGCAATGAAGTATAAATTATGTGATACGATGTTTCAAATTCCTGTCTTTCAAAAAATTTAATTAAGTTCTTCCCAATTACTTAGCGTGGGACGCGTGCCATTAAATCCAATTTTTAATTTTCAGCTTTGACATATAGCCGAAGATGCATCGATCAAATTCCTTTTCGTTTAGAAGTAACCTAGTGTACGTACGTCAGTTGTAATTAAAAGTTTACTATCTCTCTAGACGAGTAGGATAGGTCGGAGACTAAAAGTAGTAGAAGGGTCAATTTAATACACTATTATATGACATTAGACAGCCCTTTTAATTGTAGATAGGTATAATGTATGATGGGAGGTTGAAATGTTAATGCAAAATAAAAAATAAAAATATTGAAGTCATCGAATTCTTTGGTGTGAAACATAAGATTGCTAACACTTCCATTAGTATCAGAATATCGTTACAATGATTTGAATAGTTTTTTACTTTAATAGGTTGAAATATTGTGCCGGACCAACTAATATCTAGGAGTACAAGAAGTAAACTAGGAAGAAGAACTAAAACAAGAACTAAAACAGGACAACCACCCTTTGTTTCCGGTTTAATGTACAACGTTCAACCATTAAACCTGTTCTGATGATTTTAAGTCAGACAACAAGCGTCATATGTGGTGTGGAAAGAATAAGTTAACGTTACAATTTACTGTTGACTGTCGATATCAATCTGAATGTGGACAAAATAGTTGTGTGGCTGCAGCTATTTAGTACTTTGCAGATCAATTTATCAATGTTACATCCTAATGTTTTTACAACTTTTACAGCTCCACTTATTTTTGTTTTTCAGACCGTCCAAATTTTTTTTAATGCAACGTTTCTACATGAAAACTATTGCTGGGTGGTGGCTCACTATATCCACTAGGAAAAGTTTTTGTTGGTGTTGATGTCAATGTGCGGCCGTGCTGTGGTTCTGGAAGACGTCTAAAACTAATGATCCTACATGTTTATGTCTTCCCCTTTGCTTCAACCCTCAGCACGTCCTGTGTTACCAATGGACATTTGTTTCTTTCATCAGACATCATTTTTCACTGTCGTATTTTCCATGGGTTGAACTTGTACTCCAATAATTTATACACACTGAACCTACCCATGACATGATTTATGGACGACCTCTTATGTGTTCTCTCGCGTTAATTAGTGCAGGGGTTTGTTCTTAGAACATTACAATCATTGCCATTTGCAATAGTCATATATTTTTTAAAGTGTGGATGGCATCCAAAGTCTGCAAATTTACATCGGATATTATAAGCGACGTTAAACAAGTGATTTATTTGTTGAACTATGTTTACAATAAAAATTCTAATTTGTATTACATTTAAATTCAGTTGCTGAGTTTTTTAATTAACTCCATGTATAGCAGTTGCAACAACGCATTTTTGATGTCAGCACGTTTCAATTGTGATTGACATTCTGGTTATAACTAACTTGCACTGGTTGTAACTTTATGAAATACTTAGTATGTAAAACCCTTTCATGTTAAAAAATAATCTTTTACGTTCAACTAAATACAATACTCATTATTCCCTTCTGAAGTCGCGCTTTTAATTGTTTAAAAATAAGCATATGTTGTGAAGGCTTAAAATTGTTGTCTCACGATTAGTTCAGCGACGCCTAATATTTTATAAAATCGGACATTGTTAAAAAAGTAAGTAGTGGGATATAATGTAAGCTAGCAATGTTTGGCAGATTTTATTATTTAAACATGTTAAAAGCATTTGGATCATTTCTTGGATTCTTTGGATTTCTTGTATCCTCATGTATTGATTCCAATTCCTATGAATTATATTTGTGTCACCTGTAGAACGTGATAAATAAAATTCTGTTCCACATATAAGTGCTACTATGAAACAACATATGTCTTATGAGTCTACGTGTTTTTTTTAGCTGTACATGGCACATGCTGCATCAATAAGCTTTATTTGTAAACGTAACTTTAAAACTATACAACTATGCTTATGAAAGAAGTCTATGAGAAAAGCATCAACTATCTTAGACTGGAAGAGCAAAGCAATTTAATCTTTAAAAGGAAAAAATGTATATGTAACTGTCATAAAATGCTATTACTTGCAGTAAAGTTTTTCATTTACGGAGGACCACATGTTATAATGATAATTTAAGGAAATAAGAACAATTAATTATATGTGCAGTTTAAGTAATTATATTATTTCAGAGCTTATTGCCTTTTGTTAAGTTTCACGTGGAAATTATCAAAGTATGGGTTAAGTGAAGTTGGTAGCAGAAACTTCTACTATTTCATTTGTTAAAATAAGCGCAAGAAATTCAAATGGCGTTAAAGTTTTGGAATTTTCACAGTGCAGTGTAACAAACGGCAAGAATAGACTGTCGTTCGGTCCGGGTCGGGGCGGGAAATTGGATTTCCCGTCCCGACCTGAACGTATTTTATTCCCGCCCCGAGTTTCGGGAAACGGGAAAAGCTCTTCCCCGACCCGTTCCCGTCCCGGACCGTTCCCGACCCGGAC
>JAQFZE010004382.1:0-11329 GCA_034695245.1 Dicyrtomina saundersi
CTAGTATTATGTACGAATTAGTTTTAGCTGTATGTACGAAAGGTGTATGTACGACTAGTATTATGTACGAATTAGTTTTAGCTGTATGTACGAAAGGTGTAAGTACGAATTAGTTTGAGCCTAATGTGTACGCCAATTTGTAAAAATTTCATTTGTAAATCAAAATTGTGGTCATACTCATTTATAAATGGATCAGGAAAACGTATATCCAGATGGAACGAACCAAATATTTTTCCAAGTTTACTGGTTACACAGTCCTTTTGGATAATTTTGGTGTAGGCAGGAGTGTGATCCTGGGAATCATAAAAATTTCCGACAAATTTTTTGCCGTCTTTCTGTACAATAACGACGCCACTGTGTTCTGCACCTTGGTGATTTGAAAGTTGGTCATATCGACGAAATGCAATGTTGTTTCCTCTCCAGTCTTTCGAATCATCGTCTTGTTTTGGGTAGAAAGAGGTGAAAAACAATACATTTTCTACGTCACCGCTTTCAACTCTCTTCTTAAGCGATTTAAAAAATATATCATCGTCAACCTTTCCATCATAATACGTCTTATCAGTTACACGCAATGCATTTACAACATTTGTCCACAGCATAAGCCATTCCATGGGGGCTATAACAACGTTTTTTGTGGTTACGTTAGCTTTACGTTTAAACCACGCCATGAACTGACACGACTGCCACATGTATAGTCCATGGGCGTCTAACATAGCTCGGGTTGCCTTATTGTCTGGAAAGCTGAAAAAACAGTGTGAAAATTTTATTTAAAGATATATTAAACTACATTTTATTGTATTTGAAGGGATCTCACACAGCGTCATACTGTAATTGAACTACATTACTTGGAATACTTGATTGAATTTTGAAAATGAATATTAATGATGTGCGTACCCGAGTACGGACCCGGGTACTTCGGGTACAACGGGGACGGGTACGAGCACGAGTACGTGCACGGGTACAGGTACAACGAATGTTTTAAATAACGGGTACATTTTCGATATATTTTGTTTTGTAGCAATATATAACCTAAAGATAACGTAGATAAAATTATTTCAAAATAGGTGCACAAAATTGGCGCGAAAATAATATTTGAATTTTCAACTTTAACATTAGTTAAACGACAAAAAGCCTCCTATTCATGTCAAAAGACGTATGTCATTTTTTTGGAAATTTCGAAATTTATTTGTTTTTATGTAGCCTAGATTGTGCCATTATATGGACATTGTCCACATTTGCGGTACGTTAAAAATTGGGTATGTACTGAATTTTGAAAGTTTCAGTTTTGAAAAAAATAAACTGAAAAGTAATGACTGTTGGCCAGTAAACGTACGCTATCCCGACTTTAATCAAACTCGCCAGGGAAAATTCAAACTTTAAAGGGGCCATGCATAAGTTGCGTCCAAATTTGAGAAAGGGGATGGAGCGTTTGTTTTACGGTGTTTCACTACTACGAAGTGTGTGTTTAACTTGAGGAAGGGGGTTATCGTTTACATGTGTAGATCACACTCTAACGTATAAAAACTACCCTAGATAGAGTAAATATGTTTCTTAAAAAGATCTTGAATAGTATTATTTGAACACTTTTAGGATCGCCCATTAAAGATGTTATCGACTGGATCATTGTGACTAGGCAGGTACTGCTGACACTCCAGGAGCTGGATAAGCACCATGGTTAAGCTGATAAAACGGGGGTTCTATGACATTTGAATTGCGGATATTTCTATTACATTATTTACGGACGACCCCTAATTTGGTTTATTAAAAATACGTTTAGCCCATCCAAAAACGAAATAAAAAGTATTTCCAAAATTTTTCTCGTTTAACTAATGTTAAAGTTGAAAATTCAAAAATTATTTTCGCGCCAATTTTGTACACCTATTTTGAAATAATTTTATCTACGTTATCTGTAGGTCGTATATTGCTACAAAAAAAATATATCGAAAATTTTCACTATAGTTAGTTCCCCCATAGACTTTCCACTGCTGAGCGACGTAGGGGCAAACGGACACAGTGTGCCCCATTATCAAATCCTGGATCCGGCCTTGCTTATTTTGCTAACATAGGTATGGGCCATTTTGGTTCTCTACTAATGTACTTGTGTCTTACTTTTGGACAGGATTATTGGTGTCCACTGCCAGGGTTTTAAAAAAAGAACAGCGAGATCTATAGTGGAGATACACGGTTTCTCTATAGAAACCGATGGTTTCATTACAAAACTCGCATATGTGCAAATGGCTGTTCTCTATCCAAAGCCGGTGAAGATGAATTTTTAAATCAAAAGGATTTGTTGCTCCTAGTGGCTCTCTTTTCCTTCTGTTTTTCTTTTGAGTGAATAATTTAGAACGCGCCTTCCTTTTTTTCTTCTTTAAATTGCCCTTGCGCAAAATGAGGTAAAGTTGACTCGTTTTTCTAATGGAGCTGAAAGTGACAACATGCATTAGCTTTAGTCATATTAAAAGCAACAAAATTATTATTTAATGGGATGGTTGAACGAGGAGAAGGAAGGGAGAGTTGGTGTAACCTCTGACCCGTAATCCCTAAGGTTAATGATAGAAGTGGGTGGGCGGGGTACGAGTGGTGTCGAGACAAGCTGGCTCGGTAGCATTAACAAAGGTAAAAGTTGGCTGGGTACAAGTTGCTCCGTATCGAATGGGAACGGTAGAAATGATTCTTGCACGATTTAGCTTTGTAAAATTTATCGCCGGCACAAGTGGTTCAGACAAGGATTATTGATTCTTGTGGGCCTGATTACAGTAGCACAGGTACAAGAGGTTTGGGTGCTTGTGCGAAAAGTGTTGGTACTGACACAACTGGCAACAATTAACGATGCGAATTTTACAATATCTTGTGTCATTAAAAAATATTTTACATGCATCATTTATGCGAACTCTTAGGCCGGCAACCTACTCCTAATGTGATAGCTAAGTGGGAGTTTCCTCAAAAATTATTTTGCATGACGTTATTTATGCGGAACCCCTGAGCTGTCCTCCAGGACTGCTTACCAGAGCTGGGGATCGAACTCTGGGTCTGAGTCTAGGAGTCGTCAAACTCCAGACTGTAGTCCACAGCGTCTCAATCACCATAGCAGTGTTGGTGAGAGAATTATAAATCTACCTATTTAAGTTCTGAGGCACGTATGTACTTGCCTTGATATAGTGCTATTTGGTTTTACCGTTTTTTTTTGGTAGTAGGACTTTGACGATATTAGACCTGGGTCCACTTAACTATTATTTGTGGAAAAATGATTAGTCCAAAATTCAAAAATTTTCATTTTTCTCAAAAAATTAGGTAATTTTAGGGCCTCAAAAAGGCGGTTATTTTAATTATTGTTTGGAGAAAATGCAAATTTTGAATTGTTTAAACCCATAATTTACTTTCAAGATAATGTTGTGGAGATCACAAAAATTCAATTGAAATGGTTTTGTCTGTCTGTCTGTCCGTTCGTTGGGCGTGCTCTACAGATCACCCTTTTTAAGTGATTTCTTTCCAACTACTTTTGTACTTTCACAAATGCACGCAAGAGGTGCTCTATTGTTTTCGAGGGTGATTGGACCAACCAGTTATTCACAATGAACAGTTGCATGGACCCATGTCAAAATTCAGGGAAGTGATTTCCATAAAAACCGATGAGTACGTGTAAGCAAAGGAGAATGTTCATGTACATACCTAATTTTTAAGTTCTGCGCGGCCAATACAAGTATATCTTATTGTACCAACCCAACCAATCTAAGTTACAGTTTTCAATGGTCTGCTGGTCTGCTGGTCTGAGAATCGGGATCAAGGAATCGGTTAAAGATATTCAGGGATCGTCCATGAATGACGTCCTTTACATATCATAGTATTAGGCACTCCCATTTCCAAATTTAAATTTGTTCCAACCTACTTTAACTACATGTCATGCACATACGTATCATAGTAGGACTCTTAATCGTACCATGCAAATTCTTACTATTCGTAACAGTACTGCTTGTACCAGTGCGACTCATATCTATACCAATGGCATTCAGCCCACGCGTAACAAGCATTGTGGTACAAGGAGCGTTTGCACCGGCACCTCTTTCACCAAGGCCAAGGTTTCGATGAATAATTGTACGCCTCCAGTCATACCTACAACATTGTGCAACCGGCAAACCTCTTGCCACTTCCTGTCCGTCACTCCTAAATGGTACAACTGTGTGCGACTACACATTTAATAAAATGCGAAATCCAAGTGAATAACGTCGAAGGTGAGTTACACGATGTCGGCATTTGAGCGTTGCCCTAATAAGGTTCTACTCTTTGGTTAAAATAAAAAAAGATAAATTGCGCTGTGAGCTCAGCATCTACTTTGGGCCCCCGGTCGACTAATCCGGGGCTTCGCGCCGGATTTTTAAACTTTGGCGCAACTGTGAGCGAACGGCACAAAATGCGACCGAGTTGTTTTAGCGTTGTAGTACACTTATGTGAGTAAATCGATAACACTATGTGGTTTTAAAATCTGGGTGTACCATACGGCGGGATTTCCTTGAGAGACTGACAAAAGTGGGACTTTTTACAACATTAGTGTATACTGATTATGTTACATAATAATGTTAGGGGTTTAAGGCTAGCGGTCAGAGGTAAGTATTATACTGATATACAAAGGGATATAGAATTATTGCAAGTTGTAAAAATACTCCACTACGATTACTCCAAATAAGCTGAATGGTCCACAGGGTCCTTTTTTTTCCTCACACCCCCGTGTTTACGATAATGAGTTTTAACCGCACGTAGATGTTTACCCAAGTCATCGTTTAATTCTCTATTGTCTTCATTAGGAACCAAGTTACATGTTTCCGACTCGCTGAGACTGTCAGCCTGCAAATTCATATCTCCAATCCTCTCATCATGAAAAAGATTGATATCTTCCTCGACCAAGTGTTGCTTATCTATTAGGTTTTGTACACATCCTAATTCCTTCTGAGCATCTTCACTTTTCTTCTTCACTCCCTTCAATTTTAGGCTCTTTTCACTCGTTCGCATGATGAGCATCTTCCACTGAGCGTTCAAGTAGTCCAATTTGGCTTCTACAGTCTCTCGCGCCCCTTCATATTCAGAACTGTGAATAACATTTTCCCTCAATGCGACAAGCATACATTGTATTGTATTTGTATTGTCGGCCAACTCAGTCTCAAATGCTATATACTGTTCCAGTTTACTTGGAGTAACCGCCGGGTTCTTAAGAAACGACTCTGAATTTATAAATTCCAAATTTTCCAAAATCCAACTTTCAATTTCAGCTGCATCTCGAAAGAATTGCTTGAGACGTGTGTGTTCGTGCTCTATTGTCAACGATGAGCTTAGACCCGAGCCTTGACTGTGGTCTTCATCCATTGTTTCCAGTTGTTGATAGTTGGGAGGGGGTGGTGAGCTATTTTGAATTCGATTATTTACATCAACAAGGCGGATGCGAGTATTAGCATTATTATTACTATTACTACTCTGATCTGGAGAAGATGGCAACACTGACTGAGACAGGAAAGATAGTGATGGAGCGTCATTGACTGTTGCTACTAAAATAGCGGTGTCTCGTAAATTCATAATTTGCTGCGATGGTTTTGGTATACAGTTGAGGGAGCACACGTAAAAAGCTGGAGTAGAATTTCCACCCACGTGCTCAATCATGTCATAATTATATTTCTTGACTGAACAGGTTGTGCACTGTAATATTTGTCGACTCTTGAGAACATACACATTTTTACATGTTGCTGAGCAAAATCCATATATTTTTTGCTCCCTTGACACGCACAAGGCGGGTGAAATGACCTGTAGCTCCGAATTTATTACTTTAGTACATATTTCGCATTTTAAAGGGCAGCGAACATTTTTTGTCTCCAGTAACTTGTTCCAACAAACGTCTGAGCAAGTTTTATAATTCCCACTGGGGATGACGAGCTCCTTATACGTGGTTTGGAGTAAAGAGCAAATTGTGCACAATGATTTTTGATCACACGTAACTGTTCGGTGAAGATTTCGGTCTATCGACATTTCCACACAGTTAATGCTACAAAACTCCTACGAAATCAAAATATCAAAATAAATGTAATGTTCTTGAAAGCAATTTAAATGTAAAGAATAGTCTTTCATAATAGCAGTTAATTAAGTAAACATGTACTGTCAAATCCGTTTATAAGGGATCCGGATTTAATCGAAAACGGCTTCAAGGGACAGTTTCAAAATATTTGGTTGCCCAGCCTATGTTTCAATGTTAAAAATATCCGGATTGACGGCAACCGATATAAAGGGCTGTTTTTCTATGCATTTGAGGCCTTTTTAGGTCGTTTATAAGATAAATTGTAATGAAATGAGCCGAGTTGTACATAAATATTTACTATTTGTGTAGAATTTTTGTATTTTCATTTTTGCTGTGTAAGTACTTGACGACAAGACTGCATTGATGTCAACATTTACATTATCATTCATTTAAGTAAGTAGGTCGTTTATTTATAGATCACAGCTTTTTTTCGTGTTAGTATTTCTTATTATTTACTGCTATTCAGTTCTCATGGAGTTCGCAACCGAAAAGTTGATTGAAATGTTGACTAAGCGGAAACGAAACACGTTAGACATTGAACAGAAGTATCAAATATTACAAAAGTTAATCAGATGAAGATACTACAGAAAAAGAAGAAGAATCCCTGACAGTTCCAAGTGTATCTGAAGCTACGGAAATAATATAAATACTTCATCCATTTTTTTTAGCGCAGACCAATACTGAGGAAAACATATTTTTGAATCTTCATAATATTAGTGTTTGTGTTCGTTAAAATGAAACTAAAAAGAGACAAACCGCAATAACTGACTTTTTTATTGAATCTTAATAACTTTATTTCAACAACGTTGAAAATACCATGCCGTTGGCATTTTGTGACTCAAAATAAAATAAATTTTAAAATTGTAAATAACATTCGGTTAATCGGGAAATCCCTTAAATGGTTAAACGGGAATCCGGTTAAACGGGACCAAAAGGTCGGTCCCCCCAGTTCCCTTATAAACGGATTTGACAGTAGTAACAAATTATGTCTCATGCTGCTGCAAACAAAACCATAGAAACTGATTGTCAAGTTTTAGATTACCTTAGTTGTGGTTTTATCTGAAATAGTAGCCAAAATAACCTTGCTCAATTTTTTTATATCCACGTGACAGTGGAAACACACACGAGCATTTTTTTTGTACGTTTCCAAGCAAATAGCTGTACAAAATTGCTGAACATCCCCCCCAAAGCGGACACAATATTTCCCTAAGCTTGCCCAAGGTACCTTATTACTGCATGTAGCGCAGCCCGCACCGATACTCATCTGGTAATTACCTAAATTGAAAGCAACAATAAGGAACATTTTAACAATACAAGAATAGACGTGTATTTCAATATTGTGTTTTCTAAAATTAGCTCATCCGGGGAACTGCTTCGTGCTTAACACTGGACAGATAAATAAACTAATATACTGAAATGGTACAATAACTTTACATACAACTTTTTAAGCTTAGGGGTTAGAGGTTGGGGGTTAGAGGTTGGGGGTTTGGGGTTATAGGTTAGGAATTATACCAACCCCCCATCTCGTCCTGTCCTTCACGAATCCTCAGAATGAAATAGTGTACAATGAGATGTGTTCCGAAGATGGGACTGGGTCGTCGGTGGCCCTGCGTCAAATTCTGCTACCCGATATGAATATGGATTTTTTCTACACAAAAGTGACCATCCCGCCCGGGGCGGACATTTCCGGTCTTTTTGCATTGGCCATTGGCTTCAACGGAGGCTCTATCGGGATGCAAGCGATCGGACCGAAAGAGCGTCAAATTGTGTTCACAATCCAAAGTGACTACAACGCGGATGACCCCATTCAAAGTCCGAAACATTACCGGGTGACCCTTGTTACGGACGGGGCCGGGATTTTTAATGAAGGGATCTCAGGATCGCAGTCTCTCCTCGCACTTAATTGGGTGGCTGGAACTACCTACAAGTTTTTAGTTGACTCCAACATGGAGTCTACTGGGGCTGAGTTCAATAGTACACACTACATGGCTGGGTTCTTGGTCCCTGCAACTGGGACTGAGCGGGAGAAATGGGACACAATCATGTTACAATAGAATGTAATGTAAAACACAAGTTCACGTTGGGCAAAGCATACTAGTCATTACATTACCAAGAACTCACCGACACATAGATTTGAACAAAAATTCATTGTCTCCCAGTAGTAGGTTGATTTTATATTTTTGTCGGTAATGATACCACAACTACCACAAGGCAACAGACAGCGAGGTGATTGAGAATTTTGGACGGACTCATAACAGGCTGCAGTGCATACATTATTTTTTGGTACTGACATTTCTTCGACATCATCGCCTTCCACTTCGGCTGCCATTTCCGAAGTTTCCCTTTCATTACGCTCATCATCCCCATCCTTTTCATCCGTATGTAAGCTCTCATCTTGGTCCACACTCTCGGCATCGTCAACATTTTCCATTTCAACGTCAATTGACCCCAGAACTAGATCCCACACATGTGACATATGAACATTTAAGTCATCCCCACTCTCCCCTAGTAAATCTGTCTCTTCAACAACGTCAACGTCGGCCTGTAAATTTTCTAATTCCAGGCGCTCCGTTTCAGTGTTCTGAAGTGAAACCAGCGGAGATGCTTCATCTTCATCCATAGTAACCCGTGGGCTCCGGCCCCCCGTCTTCCAAACTACGGTTTTTTTGGCTTTATGTGCCTAATATACGTATATACGAGGTTAAAACTTTTATTACACGCTTAGAAAAATAGAAGTGAATTGACTACTTTACTGTTAATTTCTAACTACTTTCTTGTTACTCCGACATCCACAGTGAATCCTGTTAACCACGGTCAACAGGATTATGGTTAGTGATTTACAGTGAAAACTGTTGGACTGAGTATGATCACTCGCTGATTTTTAAACTTGTATTTGCAGCACAAGATTGAAAATTGTGGGAAAATTAGTTGTTAGTTGGTTTTGTGTTGTGAGTTGTGGTTTTGAGCGAATTTGAGGCGACTGCAGTTTCCCGCATTTCTTACTCCGGCTGCAGTGCCTAGGGGCCGAGCCCAAATGACTCCATCCAAGTTTACTAAATTTTTGGACCCTCCCATTCACCTTGTCTCTCTCTTAACCATTGCGTAAATTGCTAGTTTTAACATTCCAAGAATTTTTTACCGAAGACCTGTTTCTTTTTTTTGGAAACTTAAATAACTAATTAATTAAAGTTTGGATTAACTTGTATCCCTTAATCGACTTAATTCTAACATTTATGTCACTATCAGCAACTGCTGGAAAATCTCTGGAATTTTGTGAATATGTTTGATTATTCTTGGACTATGCTGGTACTTTGAGAATTTGCATACAATTCCACCAATCGCTTCGGTCTTCGGCCCTTCATAAATACCAGTACTATGGTCTCATTGAATTGTAAATTCTAAATATTGTAAATATTCACATTAAACTATTTAGTAAGCTAAGACAAGTGTAGCATAAATTATGAATTTTGAGCTACAGCTAATAATGTACCCCGTGCATGAAATAAATGGGTGTTTTGGACTCTTTCCTTTAGAGGATAAGATACTTTTCATTATGATAATAATATTATTATGTTCGGTTAAGACTAAATAAACATACCTACGTTAATATATATGTAGGTAACATATACATAATAACATGATATTTTATGCCAACATATTGTAATTCTAGGTACACACAATATATACTTGACTTGATTGGCTAAAGCAAAGGAATTTATTATATGAATAATTATTATATGAATGAATAAAATTCGAAACTTTTGTGTGTAAAAATTCTGCATTACATATACAACGTTCAAAAGATGCACTGATAAAAAACGGTTATTTCTTGCATTCAAGCATCAGGGGAATATTACATAAATTAAACGTTAGTTATACGTCATACATTTATTTTTGTAATGGTTTAAATGTTTAATACATTACTATTACACATGTACTGTAGTGTCGTTAATAATACTTGTATTAAACCTGTCAGACAATCATCAAGGTTTTGAATAATAGTTCACTCAAGTATATGTAAGTAGTATTATTATTACTACATATTTGTACTAGTATTACACTATGAACTCATATCTACTTTAAATTATACATTTAAATAACAATAATCAAATAAATATAAGCATAACCATATCAGCATGAGAAAAAAATTACTCGGTGAATAATACCAGCTGAATAAATATACTTGAGACCAGGAAGTATTTGTTACACAAGGGAGTGGACGTGTTCGTCTGATAACTTTTTAGTCTTCACAATATTATTTGGATCAGCCCCCATGACATCGGTCACCATGTATACATCATTTATATTGTCATCCTATGATCGGTTGAACACATCCACCAGGCAAATCACCTTTATTTAAAATTAATCAAATAATTATTACACCATGCACAGGAATCCATTATTTTCACCTCATTTTACATAATTATTATTATATACTTCCAACGTTTATTTGTCTTGCTTTAAATACCGCACAAATTGATTATAGATATTATATCCAGTTTCAAAATGTTCTTACATTTTCATGATTCATTTTGCTTCAGCATCCTTAGCTCCGTGTAGGTACGCTTAGCATGAGTTCATGATTGAAATGGACGAGCTAATATTTTGATGGCAACATCCTCTCCCGTCTCCGTGCAATCAGCAGAGCTGAAAATATTAAACAGATAAGTTCAAAAATCTATATAATCCAAGTTTAATAAACAATCTTAAAAAGCTCACTGCCCACTAAACCACTCAACTCTTAAGCTTTGCAACAAATCAAATCACTTTTTATAATACCAGTCCCTGGTGTGACTGTGGTATCAGTAGTGACCGTGTATTAAAATAGTAACCCAATGAACTACATTCGTTTTCGTAAAAACATAACACCTAACCTAACCTAAAACCTAACATAACCTAACCAAAAAAATAAAACCTAACCTAACCCAATCTAAAAAATAAAACCTAACCTAACCTAAAACCTAACCTAACCTAACCAAAAAAATAAAACCTAACCTAACCCAATCTAAAAAATAAAACCTAACCTAACCTAACCAAAAAAATATAACCTAACCTAACCTAACCTAAAAAAATAAAACCTAACCTAACCTAAAACCTAACCTAACCTAACCTAACCTAACCTAAGGGAACGTTCAAGTAATACGTAACGCAAAAGTGCCGAATTTTTACCCACCAACCACCCTTCGTAACCCGAACCTAACGCTGTGGCTGACAACCAACCACCATTTCGTAACGCTAATCATAAACTTTTAGAACTTATTCAAAACGATTGAA
>JAQFZE010004383.1:0-11328 GCA_034695245.1 Dicyrtomina saundersi
CACCACGTTACACACTCTTTCCCTACACGACGCTCTTCCGATCTTGGCCATTGCCCTGGCCATTGCCCTGGCCATTGCCCTGGCCATTTCTCTGGCCATGGGCATTGCTTTGGACATCTCCTTGGACATTGCCCTGGACATTGCATTGGCCATTGTTGTTGTCGCAGCCTTTGAAGCTAAAAGTGTGGACCACATTAATTCCGACGAAACTACTAGTATGAAGACTTTGGAAGCTGAAATGGAAAACTAGCATGGACCATGTGGTTAAATTATTTTTATTAGTTTAATAAGTTTACTGAAGATAATTATGGTTTTGTTTTAAGGTGTAGCTCCTGGATATCCAATCACAAAATGATGAAATGGAATCGTTTTTATTAAAAATAATGTTATTTATTTTAAATTACTTTTTAAATTCAAATCGTGTTGTCAAAAGTAAATATCTTTGCCAAGTAGAACAAAATTGTTAAAGAAACTTGTATCATTGCCAATTAAAATATATTTATCTTGGGTTATTGCAAGACAACCATTGCCAAAACAAATAACAAAATAAATGTTATCGATAATACTAGTTCTGATGTAATTTAAATAAATCATTGAGGAATAAAGTAAAATCAGAACCGAATAGAGTACTCTTATTGAACGAAAAAGTTTTATCCTTATTGCAAGTACAGTGAGCTCCAGTATAATTGAAACAGTAATTTCACCTAGTATGCAGCGCAGGCCAAATAGGTAACATCATTAACATCACCAAATAAGTTTTCTAATCTGCATGTATATAGGTAGTTTAAAATCACAAAATAATTTCAAAATTTACACCCCTGACTGAAAGTTACACCAGTTTTGATCAAGTTGTGAACACATATAATTATACGGGCATGAATTATTATTAATTTTTGTAAAACAACGGATTGAGGGGTTTTTGAGTTGTGTGAACGAGTAATAAAAAAACATTCCCGGCTGACCACACTATTAACCTGTAAACAAGTAAACATGTATTGCTGTTCTTTCTTACTGTGTCTTTATCATATAGGTTTAGAGTATGTTGCACAAGATTAGTTAATGCTGTGTATGGGCTAAGGCCAATAATGGAGAAATTATTATTATTATTGCAATTTTTCAATAACGTTTTTATCAATAAGTAGCAAGTTAGCAAGCTCTTCTGGGTACTTCACTGGTTTCAATGGTGGACGTGGACAATACTGTAAAGTAGCTGTAGCTGTATTAAGTACATATGGGTAATTTACACACTGTTCAAAAACAGGTGGGGATAAAGATAAAATGCTTTGGATCTTATGTTGCATCTTGCCCCCGGCCGTATGTTGTTAGTGTTGAAGGTACACAAAAAAAGTAGTTTTTTCTGTCAAAGCGTGAGCATCTGTCGCTTGTCTCCTTCCTGAGCCAAGAGGCAAGAAACGTATTTGTGTGAAAAAGGTCCCAGATACAGATCACAGAAGAGAATTACATAAGGGAGTATGTAAAAGGGTTTCCCCGCCAAAACAAACAGCAGAACGAGAGTCATAGAAAAGAAAGGATTGCATAGAGAAGGATAGGATGAAACTCAGGTGATGCTGTGTAGAGCGAAGTGTCAAATATTGTAATTGATCATCAAGACGAGACAAATACGTAACTATATTACGTTCAGAACTGAAAAGTGACAAAAATTTTCATACTTCCTAACTCAGATTTGACATTATTTCTTTAAAAAATAGTTTTTACTACTTCTCTTCCAAGTATTCTCCCTTAATAAATGTAAAGTACAATCAATTTTTGGTTATATCAACGCGTAATGAAGCGGCGGAATGTGGACTCTAGCAGTAAAGCCCGCCGTCCCGTGAAGAAAATTCCTAAACTTTACGACGGCTTTTATACAAGGTCATTTGAAATTTTAGATTTAATTTTTTGACACCTATCTTGTTAGCAAAGTTTTTTTGATTCTTTAGAAATCTTGTTGTTGGCAGAAGTGTGAAATGTAGTGTAATTTTACACTGACTGCAATGCCTTTGTTGACAAACACTTTTTGGAATTTTTGTGCCTCTGCTATATTATCAATGTGATGTTTTGAATTCTTCTGGATATTGATAATTTGGTTAAGACCTGATGGTTGAGTGCAATGTTTGGAGATATTGTTTATATTTTTGAAGAAGTTGAGCAAAACATTAGATGTTAGAATATTTGATATTTTTACACGATTGTGAATCACGATAATTTTGATATAAAGTATTAAGTGGTAAATATTTTAATATCAAATATGTCTCAAGCTGAATCCAACATCGCACATTATATCAGTTATATGCCATACGTAGTTGTTTGTCAATTTTTGCAAAGTTTGACGCCTTGATTACTGTTTTTATTTTGACAGGAGTCGTCAGTTTGATATGTGTCGTAAACCTCAAGTAAAAATAATAAATAAATAGTATTTGTGTTCATCACCCAAAGTTAAATTGTGGCAGTCAGTGGTGATTATGTTAAATAAGTTACTTCTCTAAAGTTAAGCGTGTCCTTTCTTTGATTACAGCCTTGTGGTGTACGTAAAGCTTCTTCTAATGTGGATTTGCGTCATGGGAGGAGATTTTATTCTGGAGTTTCGTCTTGAGTATCTCTACCCTATTTATCTTCTTTTGCACAATTCTTACGAGGCATACAAGTTCCAGGGAATTGTAAGTTTCTGCAAGCAAACCAATTACTTGTACTGTGTACTTGCATTAATGTTATTCAAGTGAAATTTATAACAATTTTTTGTGGTGAAAAGTGTTTGTTTCGATGAAAATGTAGCAAACTGTGAATACTTATTGTATGAATCGAAATAACAGAAGAGAAACCTGTAAAATGATGTTTTATAAATCAACATAACATTTGTGGGGAATTTATTGAACTTTAAAATGTTTTAAAAAACCGTTTAAAAGATAAGATTAAATCGGGGATATGGTCCCAATTCGTTATGTAATCTTTATAACTGATTTTGTACCGATTCGGTATTCAATTTATATTAACTGATTTTGTCCTACTTAGCTCGTTATTCAACCCTTATTATCTGATTTTATCCTAATTCGTTATTTAATCCATATTTTAACTTGTGTTGTTTGGTTTCTTACATATAACAAGAGGTATTAAAAACAGCTTTCTCAATATTCAAATGTCTACCAGAACTTCAAAAAAAATAAAATAAATTCATTGCTAATTATGGATTTACAAAACTTACCAATTTTTAGGGTTGTAAACTCCAAATTAGATAACCGTTGATTATTTATAATTTGTACTAACAAAGATTATTATACTTTTCAGGCATACGCTATTCTTCTGGTGTGTATTGTGGTTTCCGTGGATGTGATTTGTCTTGGGGTCATTCCTGCCCCTTGGCTGTACTTATTGGGCTCGCTGGCCGTTTGGGGTCAAGTGGGCTGGAGTTTAACTCCACTTGGGCCTCTCTTACTTTTGCCCACTCTCATCTATATCGATGGAAAATCCATCCGACCTCTTCCCACCCAACCTTTAAGTCCGCTTGCAGCCCATTGGTATTTGAATGTTTATATTTCATTTGTGTAATAATTTATCAACCTAAAATATTATATTACCTTTAATAGTTTAAAATTTCGTTGACACGGTTTGACTGGATTAATATTTTTATTCGTACTTTCAGCTTGGGCTTTCCATTGGTCTCACTTGCGTTTGGACTGAAGTCCTTTATAGGGGCAAGGCTTAAGCAGCGGACGAAAAATGACGTTGCAAGGCAGAACGAGGTGAGATATAGTAACTTGTAGTGATGGGCTGGGAAAAAAGAATTAAAAAGGGGTTTTACAATGATATTTCTGAGGGGATTTGCATTAATGTTGAACTAAATTGAAAAATTTTGTTCCAGGTTCTTTACTCAGTGTTATGGGAAGCGCTTCCGTTCATAAGTCCTCCCGTAAATAATAATGAGGTGATAAGTAACGGGACGGCAGTATTAATGAAAAAGCAGCAGCTGCAATCACCGTTGTCGCCAGCGGTCCTCCGACGGAAGTCAATAGAAGTCGGAGACAGTCAGCTGGGGTCTAGTGATCCTGCAGCTCCCGTATTATCATCCAAGCCGCCGCCGTCGGCTCATCATAACCAAAATCATCACAATTCAAATCATGTGACTCCTCAGCAAACCCATAACAACAATAATAACACAAGCAACACCAACAACAACAATCCATCTTCACCGCTTAGTTCGAATTCGAGTTCTTCAAGTTCGAATTCAAGTAGTTCTTCGGGGTCTTCACCCGCAGTAGCTACGCCAGCTGTCACTCCTATTGTTACTCCAAGTGTCAATGCAAATGGCCCAACGCCTGTTTGTAATTGTTTACTTGGGGCAAAAAAGAAAAAGGATGACTGCTGTATTAAGTAAACAAGAAATATTTTATATGGGTTTAAGTTCTACCATTCGAAACAATCCAAATTGATTTCATGTAGCTATGTATATGTAATGATATAAACTTGTCTCCATAGATTGGAGTCTGAGGTGAGGAAGTTACGCAGCGACCTTCACGTGGTGAGGACATTTGAATCTGAACTTAGGAGTCAAATTTCGTCGTATATGGCCTCCGAAAGGAATCTCAGGGGAGACATTGCAGCTCTACAGGTGAGACATGACTACATTTATTCGAGAAGTATTAAAGGAAATAAATAAGTAAAATCTGTATAATATCGCATCGTCATCCAGACCAGTTAATGCGTAGTGCTACAAGGAGACAGATCACCTTATTTTTCTACATATTGACTCAGTTTTCAACTCTTGTCTCAAAATTTTAGGGCGAGCATGAATCCCTACAATTGAAATACTCAGCTTTACTATCAAAAGGTCAGGAAGAGCGTCAGAGCTATGAAAAGAAGTTGCTTGAAGAGAGGCGGCAGAAAGAGAATGCAATCAATAAGCAGAAAAAAGTAAGTTCGTAATACAATCTTACCATTCGTGTATGGGACGCTGCAAATAAGTTAAAATGTAAATTAATGGTTATTTCTTGGATTGAAGGTGTAATTGTGAAGAATTCAGTCTCAGTTTTGTGTTTGTTAAATGTATTAGGCTTCCCAAGAGTGTTCTGGAGACTGTAGAAGAAAACTTAGAGAGGCTGACAGAGAGAAGGAATCTCTCCGAAGGGAGATCAAACTCCTGGAGGAAAAGAATTTACGGACTGATCGAGAGCTGCAGAATGTCAAGTCGACATTAATGCACGAGCAGAAAAACAAGGAGGTACATTTTATATTATGTCTTTCTTATCTCGTTTATCATTCATCATACAAGGTGTGTGAACGTTTGGCGTGCCCACTTTAATTTGTATGGGTAGTAAAATATGAATGTTCTTTTGATACAGTCAACTGCCGAAACGGCTCGATTGATGTCACTCCTGTCAGCTCTTCAGGATCAAAATGCCCACCTAGAGTCAAGTTTGAGTGCAGAAACGCGTTTGAAGCTTGACTTGTTCTCAGCATTAGGCGAAGCTCGGCGGCAACTTCAGATCAGGTTTGTTGGAGTCCTTTCTGTTCTCCGACAAATTTTCTTTCCATTCTTTTCATACAGCGTATATTATTATGTAGATTTGTTTGACAAGAATTACATTTATTGTTAAAAGTACGTAAGTATTTCGTTTCTTAAGGATTTTATGTGCTATCGAAATCTATGTATCACCACGTAGTGTATTAGTTGCATGATTTGATTTGAATCAACTTGTTGAAGTCTTTATTGTTTTGTTCGTCGCAGAGATTCGTTCATCAAGAGTAAAGAAGAAGAGTTGGACGAAGTGCGTGGTCAACTAGTCGAGCTGTTGGCCGTGACAGATTTCTCAAATCAGCAACATCATGATCTTCAACAGACTCAATTGCATTGTATGAAAAACAATGTGGGAATGAATGAGTGTCATCCATCCTCATCATCCCCACAACAGAGAAACGATGCTCTCAGCTTCTCTCCTCTCATCGAGTCCTAAGAAATATTCCTACACAACTCGGACAACACACTATGTCATGAATGATGATGGCCACCAAGAAACCGTGTAACTATTATCAAGAAAAAATAACAATTTAGTTAAGACTAACGTACTAATGTAATGCAAACAAAACATCACAACTAGACATTCAAACTTATTGTATCGTATCGCAAAAAAAATTCACGACACATATACCTATCACCTGTACATGCATGAACGATAGCTTTGATAATTTTTAATTTACAAATTTACTTCATGAGCGCATTAGGTAAATTTACCTAAAAACTACACATTACTCTATTTACTATTCATGTAGTCCTAACGTAGGGACATCCATCACACAACCTTTATTATTATTGTCTCTAGAGGAAAAGAAATATGAAGTGACACTTTAAGCTATTTTCTTATTATTAATGGTATTATAATTAATTTAATTTATTCCCATTTACCTTGTTCAACAAGAATAGATGGTTTTTGAAAAGAACAAATTTATTTTGTATTTGAATAATTCTCAGTGAAGCAAATAGAGGTAGTAGGACTATTTTACCAGCAATATTTTGCTTAAATAATAACATATATAATATTTGTAGTACATAAATACGAAGAAGCACACCGATGAATTTGATAATAGTATGATTATGATACGTCTTCGCAGTCAATTGTTAATTTATAGGTTATCATTTTAATTCATCACAATAATGTTAATGTAGGAATTGAAAATACAAGTAAATTGCATCTCGGTTTTATTTTCACGCGTTATATTGCAATTTAATGAAATAAAAAAATAAAAATTAGATTCAGGCTGTTGGAAAGATGGAGTAGCATTGCTTGGCTGTACTATAGAAATGATCCAGCAACCATGATCTATACCCATGTAACTGTTATTGATTATTGTGTTTGTGTTAAGAATCAATGTAAAAGAAATGTTGATGCTGAAGAACTCGATGAAACCACTGACAGGGTTGTTATTCTGTATATACAATATAATTACATGCGTAAGAAGTGTACAATGCTGATTACCGTACACAAATTTTGTTGCCGTGTCTGTTGACTCAACTCTTGAACACAGAGTTATGTTATGTATCGTGTTGTTGTGTTGTATCGTTATCGTATTGTCTTACTTGACTGGGATCATTACGAGTAGTCGAATGAATAATTTATATGGCTAGTTTATATTGATGAAGGATATGAAGGAGACAAATGTCAAAATGTAAAATTTTTGTTCCTGCCCGGTTGGTATTATTATTATTATTGTTTCATTTTGAGGGTTACTTTTGAACGGCAGTAGGTGAGGTTGACCTTAGTAATTTTCTGGTATCTTTGAATGTGATCTACATAATCTTGGGCATTTATATGAGTCTTTCCGCATGAACAAAAGTCCAAGAGCAAGTACCCATTTAATATATGATACCTAATTAGTTAAGGTTTTCCAAACGACTTTGACTTTCGCTTGCTATGCCTGGGCAATACATTATATGACTATGATTATGTTGTATACCTAATAATGAAATGAGTACAAGCATACTTGGCAAGAAAATCGAAATTGTCAATACAAACCATACAAAATGCTGAGAAAATGCATTCACGTTAAACTTGCTTTAACTATAACCATTTAACGTGGTCGTCGTTGTAAAAGTACCTCTGTTGAATCCATGTAAATTATATAATATCATGAAAAAGGAAAAAAAACAGAAATTGGGATAGAAATTCTTCTGTAGTGTATAATGAGGAGCATAATTCTAATTTTAACTTAATATTGATTTCTTTAGAAAAGCTTCTGGATTACGATTGTTGGGTATCTGCACTTACATAATTAATTATATTAACATTAACAACGGCAGTAGTACACGATTTACTTTAAGGAGAAGTTACTTAAAGTATTTTATTGCTTTGCATTGCATTGTCGAGCGGGACTTAAACTCAGAATCAGATTTGATTGTAGACACGAGATTATGTAGCGAGAGGAGCAGTTAAGCATTGCGTTGTTACCTTTTTACCCTTACAGGATTAGTAGTGAGCGAACAAATATCCCGGATTACAAAGAATATTATATTAATCTAAAATAGAATGGGCGTGAGCGGTATATAAAAGAGAGAGATGAGAAAACATTGCTTCGATTAATAACAAAAAATTTCCCTATAAAAATTCAAATGAAATTATTACATACATATTAGTACTGATTAGAACTGATAATATTTTGGAGGGTTTGAGAGGTAAAAGAGATGACAGACGTTCACAATTTACTATTGTAAAAATTAATTTAGAACAAAGAGAGAAAAAAAATGTTATTTTATGTGACATATACAAACTTACTATTATATTGTAAATTGTATTAACTTTTTTGAAACTTCACTCCAAAACAAAAATAAATCATCATACGAAAAGAAGCGATACGATTGAAAATTGAACAAAAATGAAAATTTAAAAAAAAAAGAATTTAGTAACAAAAATTGTTGAATTTGTAAACAAAGAGCAAAAACAATTTCTTAAATTAAATGGTATGTTATTATTGTATCTAAATTTACATTAAAGAGTAGTGAAATTGTTGTGGATAACCTTTGACCTTCAAGGTCATCGTAGAATTTGAAGATGTTCTGTTGTTGAAAGTATAATATGGTTATGATGGTGGTAACATATAGATGCCATCAATCAACCGTGTGAATATTGAATATTATTATTATCTATAAATCAGATTGATTACCAGAACCAGTGCAGTCCCAGTACAGTCTATATATTATGTAATATTATTGTTGCCCGAATAATAAAATTAATTAGAAAATAATTAACATGGCTGAAGAATAACCATCATGATTCATGACGTCCGTTATTCTTTAAAAAACATACAATATTTAAAACAAAAACATTATATAGACACACGAAAAATGGAAAATGAACAGGAGAGGAAAAATTTAAATATCAATGTACCACACACACTATTTAAAAACCAAAAATAAAATGACAACTTTTAAAACTGTCTCAATATAAAATGGATATGTAAACTTAAACTGATACTGGTGAAATGTAAGGGTCTATACACAGTACATACTACATACATTAACACTATATAACTACATACTAAACAAGAACCTATATGAATGCTATATAAGTATATATCTATATATATATATGTATGATGATGTTAGTATCGTACAAAAAAAAATTATGGTGATCGGAGAAGGAGACTTTTGGGATTTTGGAAAATTCCAAAAAAAAATTGTAGCTTCTTCGACTTGACTTTTTTTTGACAACCATCGTCAAACTATTATTATAAATATAAAATAATACGTACATAAGGGAAAAAAATTAATTGTATTATCTAGGCATATATATAAATGTACCGTTAATTGTTGAGAATCTATGTTTAAAACACACACACACAAAAAGATGAAGATGATGATAACGGAGAAGAAGTTTGAAACGTCAAAATTACAAAAAAAAACAAAAGTAATCAATCTGTATGGTCGTCGTAAAATAATATTATTACAAAATATTAATAATGATCATGATGATAATGATAATATGAAAGCGCGACAACATATTATTGTATTCTCTTTTACTAAATGTATGAGTAAAAATAAACATTTCAGTGTTCTGCAAAGTAACGTAAAAAAATCCTGAGTACGTATCATTCTCTTTTCTTTACCATTGCATTGGGCGCCTAAAATATTTACTAAAATATCTAGTGTCAATTCCAATTCTTAACAATTTTTCATTAAAACCCTTCCATTTTGAAAAGCGAATTTTAAAAGTAAATACATCCCTTAAAAAAATGCATGTATTTTAAAAAGCTGTTACAGAATTCAACAGACAACCTTTTCGCCGCAAAGGACGGTTTTTTCTAATTCGCATGTAGAATCCTCTTTTTTTATTATTTCTTACACCTTTCCCTGCATGAGTACTAATTTTTTCCCATGTATGTACTGCAATAATTAGTTTCCCCCTATAATTCTAGCGTAGTTGTGATGCGTGGGTAGGGTAATTATAGCTATACCTACTTATCATTCCCTTCCACAAGTACATATTATAATCTCTCCTTTAAGGAGATTCTCCACATCTGTGTAAAACTCTTTTTGTACATATACAACAAGACACACTGACTGAATAATAAGACTCAAAAGTGTGTGTGCCACTATCAGTCCGTGTTGGATGTTGGATGTTGGAGTGTCAAGGAGTTGTGTCTGTTGGAGTATATTTTTAAATAATGTGAAAGCTAAATTGAGTTCATTTATTGTCGTGATGGCTTATTTGCCCTTAGAGAAGCATCTCTCTTCTAGCTTACCTGGTCCTGGTCCTGGTCCTGATCCTAGAATTGGTACTATAATTACATGTCTACGTGGTGAATGGAGAAGGAAAGTGAAATAGCTGTGCCGGATGTGAGACATTGCCAAAGCTATACGAGCTCATGGGCTTACATGTAGCTACTTATATGGTCCGCTGAGAATCGAAAATCGAAACTGGAGATTAGTACAAGAGAGTAGAGTAAAGGAGTAAATAGTTGCAACTATAACGACAAGATGGGGAATTTAAAATTAATTAACTTGCGCTGCAATGATGATAACAATACATGGAGCAGAACAACCACAAGACCGGGCAGCTTAGTGAGCTTAGGCCGCATCGAACATAACAATATAGGTCCTACTAGTTATATAGCTTTACAGTAGCTTTCAGAATGAAAGTGAAATTTCAGTTTATGAGACATGACCTAGTCTTGGCCTCTTGTCCTCATGACCATAGACGAGACTGAGCAGATATTCCTTACACCTCTTGTCCGCCTTCCAATGCTTTAATGACTGGGAAGGGGCAACCTTTTCTTGAGTAGGTATAAGTATGTATGAGCATGTAGTCCTCTCCAACTAGTATGTAGGTACACGTAATTATTAGATTCATATATTTTAAACTATTTTGCTTCTGAAAAAGACCTTCAAAATAGAATCACTCGCTTCTCGACTGCTTGAAGCAGGCCTACCTGCGGACACAAATTCTTAGCAAGGACCTGTCTACCTGTTTTGATACAGATACCACATATGTACTTATCATACCATCACTCCGACGTCCGACCAGTGATTCCCAAAGGGTTTCTCTTTAACCTCCTCTGCTTTTTCTACAATCGTGGAATAATATCTTACCTGTGCATTAGGTATTTGAGTCACTGCACTGACACTGGCACTGGCACTGGTCTTGGTCTTACTAATCTGGGCATTACTATTCATCGTATATGTTATATGTATATGTATGTAAACAGCTAGTATGTCAGCATCAGTGCAAATCATTGTAAATTATGGACGGCTTCTGTTTTAAATTGTAATTGTCGCAATGTCACCTAGCCAATTAGGATATCGTCTATGAAGAACCAAAATGACCCATATTCATTTTTAGCTAAAAA